>JARYZH020003007.1:0-12676 GCA_030021035.2 Notholithocarpus densiflorus
TATTAACATTAATATTTTGATAAAATTAGCTTATATTGCCAATAAGCCAACACTTTAGCAAAATCTTCCTTTGAAGTACATATGTCTTTGCATGATATATATATATATATATATATATATATATATATATATATGAGTTTGAAGAGCTTATAGGACAAAATATTGTGAGAATAAAAAGCCAAACATGATCATGTGTGTGTATATATATATACACACACATGATCATGTTTGGCTTTTAATTCTCACAATATTTTGTCCTATAAGCTCTTCAAACTCATAATCTTACATGTATATATTCATTTAATTGAGCTCAAATTTTATTATATATTTAAACCCTCCAGTAAAATTTTGTCACATCATATCATATGCAAGCACAATCATAATAAATGTATGTTAATAACTATCACAATTAGTTACACCTACTATAATTCTTTCTTATTGAATTAAAATTTTAAAGATTCTACCATGGGATTATATGTTCTCATTCTTAATAATATGCACACCTACTTTCATGTTAATTGGATGCCATGTACTATTTGATCCATAAACTCATGCTTTATGTATAATTCTAAAATATAAAATACTTAAAATCTAAATATATTATAGATATTTTTGGATTATATGTTCTCATTATTCTTAACATGCACACCAAATCTTGTGTTAATTGAATGTCATGTACTAGTTGATCCATAAACTTATGCTTTATGTATAAAATTTAATTATTTTATAAATGAATAACTATCAATCTCTGATCATCTTCAAATTTTACAAACATTAAGTGTATAGGAAAAAAAGGTAATCAATTGTTCCAAAAGTTACACCTCGTGTAATTTAAAACTCAATCCATATATTATTATTGAAAAAGATGGCGTAGATTGTAGAGAGTAAACGGTTGGATTGACCTTTTTTTGGGGGGGGGGGGGGGGGGGGGGGGGAGAAGAAGAGGATGTAGAAATGATGTATAAGGGCCTAAATCACACCACATATAATTTAAAAACTCAATATTATATATTATTATTGAAAAGAAAGGCGTAGGATTAATTGTAGAGAGGAAATAGTTGGATAGATGTTTTTTTTAGATAGTTACACTATGCTAATTATTTGATTATTTATTCTATTAAGAGCATCTCTAAAAAGTTCTCTAAACCCAAAATTTAGAGAGTAAACCCACAAAATGGTGCTCCAACAGTCTCTCTAAATTACTGTTCATGTGCAAAAAATTGTTTGCTAATGAATAGTCACTCTCTTGGTCTGATGGCCTAATGTTTATGAGCAAAACAATTAACTGTAATAAATAATTCAAACCACCAAATAAAATATTTAATTTTACTCAAGTTCACAATGCCTAACTACAAACATCTCAACCATTCCAGAATTTTTTCTCTCTCAAACATCTCTATCTAAACTCAATCACAATCAAAATACAAACTCAAATCACAATCTTAAAACTAATCAAATCATAACCAAAAAAAAAAAAAAAACAACAACAAAGTCTGACCCATCTGAGCCGCGATGGTGAGGAGGACGAGCAGTGGTGGAGTGGACAAGCGGCATGCATGAACACCGATTTAAGGCTAACTCTCTCTTGTCGGCAATCTATGTGTGTGTGTGTGTTAGAGTGAGAGAGAGAGAAAGAAAGAGAAAGAAAGCGAGAGCTAGAGGTATGTTGGGAGGGATTGAGATCAAGTGCAATACCTTATACCTAGGGTATTGCACCTGATGCAATTGGTATGAATGGTTGAGATTTAAAGTTGCAAAAAACAACTTTATATCTCAACCATTAAATATAAAAGATGAGAAAAAGTTAAAAAGTAAAGGTAAAAAAGTAAAAAAAATTGTGAAGGACTTAGGTGAATTGCAGTGCAATTGCATTTAGCAATTACACCAGATTCCAATCCTATCTCGAGGTAGAAACAAAAAATGAAAAAGAAGATAGAGATAAGAAGTATACATGTGTGGAGGAGAAAAAAATAGGGAAAAAAATAAGAAAAAGAAAAGAAAGAAACGTATGGATGAAAAAAAAAAAAGATGGAGATAATAGAAATAAAATAAAGAATAAAAAATTAAAATTGAGAAATGCTACCGTAATATTTTCACAATAAATCTTAAAAGGTAAGTTATTATTAGCTAATATTGGTGAAAAAAATAATTTTAACAGTACGTTCAAATTAAAATCAATATCAATTTATCACAAATGATTTTCGTGAAAATGTTGTAAAAATATTATGAATGTAGTTTTTAGAAATGAATGAAGGAAAATTGAAAGGAGAATAAAGAAATATTAAAGAAATAATGAAAAAATAATATTTAAATAGAACAGAGAAATGATAGAGAATCTGTTGAAAAGTGTTTTTAAAAAAGTAAGTAAGCAAAAAGTATAATGTAGTATTTATTCTCCAAACAATACAAAAATTTAAAAAGACGATTGGAAATGCAATTAAGGTACAAGGCCTTTGGCTGTTGTTTATATTTTATTGGAAGGGGCCAAAGAGCTCAAACGATTAAAGCAAGGTGCAACACGCAAATTTCATATCACTATTTATTTTTTAATTACAAAATAGTTTCTAGAAGAAAACTACAAATATTAAAGCGAGACAGAACAGTACTATGAAAATATTATATCTCTTCTAAAATTTATCATTAAATTATTAATACTGGAAATTGAATTCAACTTGATATATAATATATATATATATATATATATGATATATATATACACGCATACCCTTTATGGCTTCCACGTCTCTTTATGACATAGTACCGATTGGAAGACAACGGCTGATTAAGAACTGGGATTAAGTTTGCGTAAAAATAAGAAACATGTCTGTTCTCGCCACCGCCTGATGAATAGCGAAGCTTTAGGTTCTTATTTTGAGGGAAAGGCAAGTCCTTGAGCTCATCACTCTTACACAATCCAAAACAAGTATACTGCTGCTCGGCTTCTTCATCTTCGATGACCAAAATACCAGAATTTGGACCTTCAGGGGGTGGCGATGAGAGTGCCGAAGGATTTCTTTGGAACATAGAAAGAGGCCTTGTCACATACATTTTTTTTTTCCAAAGATATTTTCTGCTATTTGACTTGAACACCATATGCTATATGAACTATCATGTATTTATACGTGGAAAAGGAAAAACGTGTCAGACAAGTCATGGATTTTATTGGATCAGACTATTGACGGAAGAGAGGCGTGCGGCAGAAGATTTCCTTGGAGAATTGAAAAGTATAAGAGAAAATCACGCCCCGGGTAGCAGCCATAATTTATTTATTTATTTATTTTTGGAGAAACAAGGTAGCAACCATAATTAAGCAAACTGATGTGATGTGTGAGCTCCACCATTTTGACAAAAAGCAAAATTTAAATTTTGAGATAAGGTGATTGAGTTATACAATCAAACATAAATTTAGGAATTTTTGTAAGAAAGCGAGGTTTGAATTATGAGTTATAAATTTTGAATATAAGTGGTTGTTTTTTTTTTTTAGGAGAAACAATTTTGAGCTATGAATATTAAGTTATAAAAATTGGATCATGACCAAACCAAACAAGTACTCAACCTCCTCACCTCAACTCTACAACTTAGCCGTTTTTAACTTAATTTTCTTAATAATATTTCCAATCTTCTTCTTAAAAAAAATTATTATTAATTATTGGGAAGAGTTCAAAAACCAAAGTTGACACGCTAAATTCTGTACTCCAAATTGCCACGCTAAATTCTGTACTCCAAATTGCCACGTCGCAGAATATGTAATAGCAAGGAGTTCGAAGTTGCCTTGCAAATTCTGGGGGAATTGCGAAAATCTTCCGGCTTTAGTTGTATAATAATAATAATAATATTTCGAGCAATGGGGTTCTCCAATTGGTGGTTGCCACGTGGACAAGTCACATTTCATTTTCCTGGAATTCGAAACTGACTGTTTGAATGCGAAAGTGTGTTTTGACTTTTTGCAATGTTGCAACATGTTTTTGCAATGTTGAAAAATGGTCCCTGCGTTATGGGCTCATTTCTATTTTGGTCCACACTTTTTTATTATCAAAAATGTAAAACTGATCTTTTAACTTTCACTCTTTTTTATTTCAGTTCTCTAACTTTCAGTTTTGTCAATTCAATCTTCTAACTTTCAATTTTTGTCGATGCTGGATTCCGTTAAACCCCAATTATGAGCTGCCGTTAATGTCACTGAAACGACGCCGTCTTTCCTTCTTTTTTTTTTTTTCTTTTTTTTTTTTTTTTTTTTTTTTTTTAATTTCGGAATTAAAATAAAAAAATAAAAATCTGTAAAAAAAAAAAAAAACATTGAAGGGGAACAACGGCCCCTAAAATCAAAACCGAGGAATCACTCCACACCCAAATCCCATTCATCAATACACACCCAACAAAATTAAAATTCAAAAAAAAAAAAAAACTTGCACTCATCATTTATTAATTAACTCTTTGTATTACTAGCTTCTCGTTTGTTTCCCGAGAAAATCAAAAAATAGAAAAAAAAAATTATGAATAGACTGTTTTTAGCTTAGGTAGTCCATACAAAAACAAACTAAATACTATCTAATCCACGGTCCACCAATTCTTTCAATGCTAGAGAGAGAAAGATAGAGAGAGAGATGACCTTCGCAGGAATTGGATGTTGACGTGGCGGAGGCAGCTCTGGCACCATTCGCCGACGTCTTCATTGTCTTTCTCCGCTAAACTATTTTCCTTCTCTCTTTTTTGGTTTTCAAGAAATGACCGGAAAAAATATTATCAACGATTCATTTCTAAAGCTGAAATCAAAAGCTTAGCTAAAAACAAAAAGCATCAGATCAGCTCCATCCAAAACCAAAGCAGAAACCAGTTTCTTCTTTTTTCTATTATGGTGAAAATGGCGGCTATAGGTCATTGGAAAAGGAGAGCCAACATCATTCCCTTTAAATGTTTTTTTTTATTATGGAATCCTACATTGACAAAAATTGAAAATTAGAGGACTAAATTGACAAAACTGAAAGTTATAGTACTGAAATGAAAAAGAGTGAAAGTTAGAGGGTCAATTTTGCATTTTTACCGCTTTTAATTTCTAAAATGAAAAACGCGTTCCATTTTTATTCTTACCATCATCTTACCAATAGAAATTATTTACGTGGCAGACGGATTGCATTACTAGCACACTAAATGCTGATGCGACCATTAAAATAATATTAAGAAAATTGTATTTAGCATTTTAAAAATTTCATGTCAGTATTTTAATTTTTTTTTAGAAAAGCTAAAAATCAAATTCTAAACTATTTTTTAAGAAAAACAAATAAATAAGTAAAATTTTTTAGTTTTTCTTTTCTTTTCATTATCTTGTTGGAAGAACATGTTCTTCATGTTCTTCCTCGAATAACATGTTTGGCAACCACAAAATTAAAAAATTAATATTTTTGTTTCTTTTCTTGCATTTCTTAGCAACCAAACATCAAACCTCATTGGGACCAAAACTCAACCATCACCCAAACACCAAAACATCTCAAATCCAAAACACCAAAATCCATTGAGAGCAAAACCCATCAATCACTGATTGAGAGAGACCTACCGATTTGAGAGAGAGACCGGTCTGAGAGAGGAGGAGCTTGAGACTGTTGGGTCTGATTTTAAGCGAAATAGAGAGATAGAGAGAGTGGGTCAGTCAAAGAAAGAAAGAAAGCACTATTATAAATCTCAAATCCTAAATGTTTTTCTTTGCAAAACTAATGGTTTCTCCCAATGACTCTATTTGACTTTCATTTTCCATGCGTTCCTGTCTCTGCTAATTTCTTCACAGCCCTATCTTAGCCTGAAGTGTTGCCTCAAATTCCAGTCAACTTCCTTGAATTGGCTAAAAGATCAAAGAGTTTTTATTGGATGGTGGGTATTAGGAGGAAGATACATGAGAACCCAAAACTTGGGTTTGGGGAATTTGAGACCAGTAAGATTATTAGAGCTGAGCTTGACTAGATGGGCATCCCTTACACATACCCAGTTGCTGAAACTGGTGTTGGTGGATACATAGGGACCGGTTCACCTCCTTTTGTTGCAATTTGAGCAGATATTGGATGCTCTTGCTATGCAGGTTTGCTTCAATTCTGGGATTTTTTAGCTTAGCTTCTTGTGTTTGCTTTTTTTCTTTTTTTCTTTTTTTATGGAACTATTATGTGAAAGATTATGGGGAATCAGTTTGAGATGGAAGTTTTGGGGTTGAAGTTTTTCTTTTGAGTTTGTGATTGTGTGAGAAAATGCTCAATAAAATGTTTTTTTTTTTAATAACATTAACAATATGAGTCATATAATAGGAAAGAAAAAAAAAAAAAAAAAAGAATGTTCTTCCAAAACAAAATAATAATGAAAGGAATAAAAATTAATTTAATTATCTTTTTTTTAAAAGTTAGAAATTAAAAAAAAAATTAAAAATTTTTAAGTGATTTTTTATTTATTTAAATGTTGACATAACATTTTTAAAATGCTAAATACACCTTTTTTTTTTTAAATTTTAATGGCCATGTCAGCATTTAGTGTGGCAACAGTACACTCTATCTGCCACGTAAACAATTTCCATTAGTGAGATGACGGTAAGTAGGGATGACAATTTCTGCCCGGCCCGCAGGTACCCGACCTGGCCCGACCCTAATGGGCCGGGTTTTATCCAGTCTGATAAGGAATAGGGTCGGGTATGGGTTTAAAAAAAAAACCCGAAGCAGATCCGGGTCGGGTCCGGGTTTTATAAAAAATCCGGCTCGAACCCAGACCCGGACTCGGCCCGGTTATTCCGAAATTACTAAAAACCCCTTATATATATATATATTTATAGCTATAAACACTAACCCTAACTCCCTCATTTTTCAGCTCATGCCTCCAGCCTCTTCACCCTCACTCCCTCATTTCAGCTCACGCCTCCTCAGTCCTTACCCTTATTGCCTCACACAGCACACGGCCTCACACAGCATACAATCACACGGACAGTCACACTTTGTCTCACAGCCTCACACCTCACATAGTCACACAGCCTCTCTTACTTTGGCCTCTCCGTCTCACACTATTTGCTGCAAATCTCTCAAGACAAGCCAGACTTTTGGCTCTCTCAAATCTCTCAATCACATATCTACTATACAAATAACACACCTCACTAACCAACCCAACATCCCTTTTTTATTGTTCTTTTCAAAGATTTGATCTTTCTCTTTAAGTTTGAGATTCATAGTATCTACCCCAGAAAATCTTGGTGAGAAGGATAGGGTTGAAACCCAAATCCAAGATCATATAGATTGGGTTTCAGGGAAAGGGGGAGTTTTTATTGGGTGAGATTGTTTACAGTTATGCTCTGAAGAGGCCTGGATTTGGTTTATGAGTGTTCTAGAGAGAGAAAATTGAATTGGGTAGTAGGGTTTTTTTTATGTTCTTTTAGTTCTGAAGTTGAGGAATTTGGAGACAGAAAGAGTTGAATTTGGTTTGTTTTTTTATGTTCTTTTATGTTTTAGTAGGGTTTTTTTTTTTTTTTTTGGGTTGGGCCACAATTTGGGCTGCGGATTGGGCCCAAATTTGGCAAGGCTTAACGGGGCCCGATTGGGGCGAGTCTGTGCCCCAAAAAAAAACCCGTTTAGTAAACGGGCCGGGTCCGGGCCCCTGGTCTTGGCCGGCGGGTCGGGTCCGGGTATGGAAAAACCCGGCCCGAACCCAACCCGTTGCCATTCCTAACAGTAAGGGCCAAAACATAACGTATTTTTCATTTTAGGAATTAAAAGTGGTAAAATAGAAAAGTAGGGACCAAAATGAAAATGAGTCCAAAATCTAGGGATCAAAAATTCATTTACGCCTTTTTTTAAATATCAATCTCAGCTATTGAGAGCAATCGCACAATATGCAATAACTTGATCTCAATCCTTTTTGACTTATAAGGCTTTGGAAATTTGAGATTTTCAAGAATCTATATACTTATTGGATAATTGAGAGTAGTTTGAGTCTTATTGCTTGTCATGTTGCTTTTTTTTTAATATATATTTAAGTACAAGAACATCTGGTGGTTGGATAAGGTATTAAGAGCATTAGCATTGATGGTGCCAAAAAGTTTAATTGCTATTCTTAGCACCACAAACAACAATATCATGCTACATCAATGGTGCCATAGTTAAAAATTTTAACAGCTTTGCTACAGTAAACTACTGTCATTGGCAGTCTACTGTAGCAACAAAGGCAAAAAAAAAAAAAAAGTTTATTCTTCTCTCTCTTTTCTCTCATTAAAAAAATATATTTTCTCACCTTCTTTCTCTCTCTCTACCTCTTTGGTCTTCTCTCTTTTTTCGGTTTGGGTTCATGGGTGTAAGAACAAGCCTTTATCTAAACATGATCAATGAGCAGCCTATCACAGGGGAAGAGACAAGTTACACCTTGCTTCTTAGGCAACAACGCACATGGCATAGGAGTCGTGGGTGGGTTGTTGGGTTTGTGGTGTGGGTTGCTAGTTGTCAATGATGTGGGTTCTTGGGTGGGTTCATTGGTGTTGGTGTGGGTTTGTGGTGAGTTGCTGAAACCGATTTGGTGGTTGTGGTGGTGGTGCCATGGTGGCTGTGGGTTGAAGAGAGGAATTGAGAAGAAGAGAGGCATGGGTTTGGTGGCTTGAAGAACTATGGGCGGTGGTGGTATAATCAAAGATCATAATGGTACTTGGGTTGCACGTTTTGCAAAGCTATTAGCATTGCCACTAGTGTTGAGGCCGAGCTATGAGCACTTCAAGATGGGCTCATAATATGTTCATCTCTTGGGATTCAATCGCTAGAGATAGAGTTGGATGCAAAAGTTGTTGTGGAGTGGGTGTCGGGTCAAGCTTATTTGAATATTGCACATTCCTCTCTTATTGCGGATTACAAAAGTTTGGTGAGTCAATTTCCCAAGGTGCAAACCAATTATTGCTACAGAGAAGCCAACCAATGTGCTGGTAGGCTTACCAAATATGGAGCTAAGCAAGAACAAGATTTTATTATCTATGATTCTCTCATTCGGAGATCAATTTGTTGTTGTTTTATGATTTTTTTGGCATGTGTTTTGAGAGGCTTATGCCTTACTCTGGTATTTTTTTTTTTTTTCCCTTAAGTAATAAGATCTTGGTCTACCGAAAAAGGAAAAAAAAAAAAAACTATCTACCCAAAGTTTTTACAATTTAATAAAGGCTCGTTTGATACTTTGAATGAGGATTACTACAATATTGGTAATTTTTATTACTAAGAATAAAATGTGTTGTTATAAAATAAGTAAACATATTCATAATTTGGGTTGAGTTGTAACATTAGAATCAGATTTAAGATATATTTTAAGAAATATCTTCCTCATACAATTATATTTTCTAATAAATAATATTTTTTTAAATTTGAGAGAGAGAGATTAGTAATTTTTTGATATTTTTATTTTCATAATTATAATGCACATGTAGGAAGTTTGTTTATTTGTAAATATATTAATTTTAGAAATTATTACACCTACTAGAAAATAACTATTAAAACCATTTATAGAGGAATAATTATTTAAAGAATAGCTATTCATAAAGAATGCCTATTACTTGTAATAAAAACATAATCAAATTATTAAATAGCTATATCATTAAAATAACTAATATAGTACATTACCCATTACAGTTTACCAAACGTATCATAAGTTCTTAATAGTAAATTATAAACTATAGTCCTACATCTCAAATTGTTTATACTATTTAGAAAATTTAACATTAAGGAAATATCATTTCATGTCTTGTCTTTAAAGTTTAAACTATATAAGTTTCTAAAACTACCCTCATTAATTAAAAATCTAGAAAAATAATGGTATTGAATTTTTAAATAAATTTAAGGTTATATCAGAAAATTTAAATATTGACAAATTATTACTCCATTATTTCAAATTGTTGGTTCTTTATTTTATTTTGAAATGTCCAGTGAATGATGTAAAAGTAAAAATAAAAAGTATCTCATCAAGGCTGGGGAGCAATCATTGCTAGGATAGAGCAAAATCGAACTAGGAATTTAGAAAAAAAGAAAAAAAGAAAAAGAAAAAGAAGAAGAAGGAAACCTTCTGCAATGTGATAGACCATACAATTGGTGAGAAATACAAACAATGCAATTAAAATAAATAAAAGATTACTATAAAAATTAAATAAAAATTTATGAAACAGTACCAGAGTAAAGATAAAGTGTGTGGGTAGAATTTATATGAATAAAAAAGGTCACGATCATAAGGGATTGAATTAAGAAGATAGGATTATTAGGATTTAAGTGATAACTTAATGGTGTTGATATATATAGATATATATATATATATTTTTTTGGTGCCCGATACTTGAGTTCAAACTCTCCCTTTTACTTCCCCACTAATTACTTAGAAAAAATAAATAAAAAGACATAAGGCATGTGATATTCAAAATACAAACTTTCACAATTATAAAGTCAATAAATTGCTTACATTACTACGGTACTGCTAACGAGATGAATATATATATATATATATATATATATATAAATATATCTTGCTGAGTCTTTTGGCTAAATATTGCAAAAAACAGAGTTTATTGTTGTTATAGGCACTGTTTTAAGTTATTTAGACAAATGAGGAGAGAGACTGAATTTCGGCAACACCGTTGCCGAAATTGTAAGAAAAAGTATGAGAGAGAAAAAAGTTGAGTGATGTGATTGGGAGGGAGAAAAAATGAATTTTGGTAATAATATTACCGAAATTCATTCCACTGCCCAAGCTCTGCCCATGAAGTGCCCCAGTGGGAGTGCCTGAATGATTTACCAATTGTGGCAACCAAGTTGCCGAAATTGTAGGGAATTGAGGAGAGAGAAAATATGAATTGTGGCAACCAAGTTGCCGAAAATGGGAGGGAAAAAAAAAGTGGTTGACGAAATCTGGGGAGGAATTAAAAAAAAAAAGTGCAACGTCCATAATATTTTTACAATATTTTTACAACAAATCACAGGTGATTAGTTGTTATTAGTTCAAATTTGAATTTAACACTGAGATTACTTTTTTAATCCTATACGTTTTTAGACCCCTTAAAATACAACCAGATTAACCTAGTTAATTAGCCAAGTGATTAACTTAGTCAAATTATCAAATCTAGGTTAACACACATATATCATATTATTGTAAAGTGCAGAAAATAAAGAACACAACAATATGATAACCTAGGAATACCAAACCGGTAAAAAACTTAGGGAGAATTTAACCTAGCTATCCTCAAGGAAAAACAAATTCACTATGAAAGAATTGAAGTTTACACAATAGCGACTTTGAGCAAGTCTAAAACAAGACTAAAACGTTTTGATCATGGTTTGCCAACATTACAAAATGAAGTTCTAATACATTAGTTCCTAATTCCTTAGAACCTAACAAATCCAACAATAACAACTACTAACAACCTGCCATTTAGGATTTGTTGTAAAAATGTTGTAAAAATGGTGTACACGTATCATTTCTCCAAAAAAAAAAAAAAAGTGGCAATTGATTTGTGGCAATGGTTATCTGATTGTGTGCATGTATTACTCTATAATGGTGTGCATGTATTATTTTTTAATTGCATTCAGTATCACACACTGAAATAAGCAAAATAGGTATACAATTCAGTATCATACATACACACAAAATTCAGTATCACACATTGACGTAATAGGTTGAAACTCTCAAAAAAAAAAAAAAAAAATTCAGTATCACACAAACGCACAAAAATTAAATGAATTTTACAATATTTAATAAGATATGAAGAATCATTCCCATTTGCTTTGAATCTTGTTAATGTGGTTGAATTCATATGTTAATACCCGGCTTCCGTCCATTCGCTTTAGCACAAATCTCTCTGCCAAAATATAACAACCAAATTTCCCCCACCTACCCGTCCCTCCAAATTCCTCTACTCTTTTCAAGCTCACTTGTATATCGTTCCCCCCAACCCATCCAACCCTTTCCTGCTCCCACTTCATTCTCTCAAAAACTTCCAAGCTCAATCCCACACTTCTTTCTTGTCCCTCTATACTGCAACCCTTGAACCACATTATTCCATTGACCACTTTTACATCCATAACTTCCCTCCCAGCAACTGAAACCACTTCTCTTGGAAGAACAACATCCACATCAACAACATTGCCTTGGCTCCCATTATTTTCGCGTGCAAATATTTGTTCCCACTTTTGCTCAAGCGTCAGCTCGTAATACATTGATGTACTCATTTGGTCTTTCAATGTTCCTTCCTTAATAAACATAAAAGGAGAATACCACTTTCCCACAACCACTGGTTGAGAACTTGTACATGATAGCGGGAAGTTGAATTCTGGAAGGCGAGCACGGAGGGCACTATCTAGGCCTAGTGCATTACCTAATCGAAAATTGCTAGGAGTTGAGGTATGCACTTCCCACCCTTTTCTTCCAAGGAACTTTGGAGGAAACCCATCCGGTGTTATAGGTTTGGCAACAAAACCACCCCCTTGACATCCTCTTTCGATCCGATGAATCTCAAATTGCTGGTGTATGTCGTTGGGATCCAAAGGTTTTGGTGTTACATCACTAACATACTTGAAGCAAAAGCAGCTTCCCATATCCTCCTCCTTAGAATTTTGATACGCTTCCCTGATAAAATGCCAATTGAAGTTGATATATTAACATTAATATTTTGATAAAATTAGCTTATATTGCCAATAAGCCAACACTT
>JARYZH020003008.1:0-12665 GCA_030021035.2 Notholithocarpus densiflorus
AATTTGTAACATTACGAAGTCCATTACAAAGTTTAGTGCAAAATTTCACAAAGGAAAATCCAGCAATGCCATTTTATACATTATGGTTCTTGATTAGTGTTTTTCTCTGGTTTGATTTAGACTTTAATCTATTCAAAGAAACTTATTTTAACATTTACGAAGCAAAAAAGAAAGTTTGAACTTTATACCACCTTTAAGCCTTTATAGACATCTAGCATCAACAATTTTCAAAATCTAAATTACGACAATAGATTAGACAAAATAACATGACTTAGCACCTTTAAGCCTTTGACAATTGTGATCACAGTACATTAAACAATGTTTTTCTTAACAGCTTGTATATCCCAGCTTGGTATTTGCTTTCCATAACAAAGGCTGCAAACCTAAGAGCTACAATTAAGAACAAGTGCAGCAACTTTGTCTTTCAAAATACAAAGTACAAGACTTCACAAATTGCCGGATAAAGGATTAGGAATTTCAACTAAGCCATCCAAACAAAACAGCCTATTGCATTTTGGTTCCCCATTCAATCATTGCATAGAAAGTGCATAATGCATTTACATCTAATACAAATATTTTTTTTTTTATCAAACTACTAATTAACACATCACAATTTTAATGCCTACCCACAAACTATGAAAATCCACATATTACTTAAGCATGAGTTTGAACTTTGAAACCATTCCCCTAAGTCTGCTCTAAATTATGCAGTAACAGGGAGTATTGGCTAATTGTTTCTGCTTTAACACAAGTCTGGAATAGCCTTTCAATTTTCCTGTCAATTTTTTATTTTCATTCTCATTATGTTCTTTGTAATCCTTCCTAAAACCCCACCTAGCAAGCAAGGAACTCCCTTGTACAACAGTTGGCTGACAACCCAAACTCCACCGTCAAATCCTCCTCCAAGAATCCTGCCACCCTCCTTCACAACTTCTAGTATCCCTACCCAATTACCACCGGTAATCAAAGTTTAGCCACAACAAACCCAACTACCACTGATAATCACTACCAACAAAAACTGATAGGAAAATTAAATAGATAGTACAACATCAGTTTCAGACACGATTCCACCGGTACTAGGGGCTACAAAACTCAACTAAAATCAGGAAAACTCCAATATTCAAACTTTGAAAATCAATCACAAACAATGAACAACAATAGAAATAACAAAACCACGCATAAAAATCTCAAATCTGTTAATGGAAAACAAACCTCGAAAAAGGTTAAGCAGTCGTCTTTCTCTTCGTCATAGTGATTACCACGAACGAAATCATCTGTCTTTGTCATAGAGATAACTGCGAAAAGAATCGTCTTTGTCTTCGTCTTCGTCACTAATATAACCGCGAAAATAATCATCTTCATCACACAGGGAGGGATTGCCACAAAAAGAAGGGTTTGGAGGGGTAGTTCTCAGCGGCGACAGTGTGGGTGAGGGATGGGAACGGCAGCATGAGGGATTCGATGGGTGGAATGGTGGAGAGTGGTGGATGGGTGGGATCGTCGGAGACAAGAGACAAATCGGGTGGACCGGCGGAGGTAGCATTGGTTGGGGCTGAAAACGATCGAATATAGGGAGAAGGGTCTGGAACAAAACAGAGAGATGGGGAACCTTTATGCGTTGAAGGAGAGAGAGAGAGAGAGAGAGAAAGGACTGAAGGTTTCGGTGATGGTGGTGAGAAATAATTAATTATTTTTTTAATAAAAAAATATAGCTCAGTCCATTGACGGGAGAGTGCCTAACGTTTGGGTTAACGGGAGTTCTCTTGAATTTGAGTTTTAGTAAGTGGGACACGTGTCACTCTCTAATATTGACATCTCATAGTTTGGAGAGACTTCCTGCAATTCAGATTGCAGAGAAACTTTCTCTTTATTTTAATATTATCTTCATATACTATAAAAAAACCTATTTCACTCTTTTTTTCCTCTCTCCTCCCACCTGAGCAACACCAACGCCTCTCAATAGTCTCTCCCTGTTTCATTCCTGAGCTCTTCCTCTCATCTTCTCTCTTTGTTTGCTTCTCGATAGCTCTTGCTCATTCACATCACCATGGGAAATAATGTGATCGGTTTGGGGGTTTTGCAGCCCCGTGAGGAGGGTGGATCAACTTGGAGGTATCTCTATTAACAGACTTTGGGACAAATTTCTCTAAAAAAGGTATGAGTTTTTCTCATTGAGATTTTAGGGTTTTTTTTTTTTTTTTTTTTTTTTAAGCAAGATTCTTGGGAGTTTCTCTAAACTAATTTTTTTAGGGTTTCTTGGGAGTTTCTTGTTATAATATATTGAGTTATATAAAATCCATTCTTGTGTTGGATATTGATCTTGCTTGTCTAAAAAAGCATGAATAGAATGTAGTAAAAAATCTGAAGGTAACTTCTCATTCAAAATAAATTATTGGGTCTTCAATGTATGGAGTACTCTATATAGTAGTTGTCACTTAGGCCAGTCTTTGTTGAAGATTGGGATGTGGGCAATTCACATTTGGACCTTGTGTTTCAGAATTTAACTCAGTTCGGATTCTTGAAGGACTGCTTAGGAGTCTTACTATTTAGGTTGGAAATTTATTTGCACTTGGCTTTTTGCATAAATTTCTACTGGAAGTCTCCAATTCTATGATACTGGATCTTAGGCACATTAGTGCGTTAAAAGATTATTTGCTGATTTTCTGAAAGTTCATAAAAGTACAATTGCACCTGAAAAAAAAAAAAAAAAAAAATGTACATAGGCAAATAAGCCAAACAGAAAGAAGCTAATCCAAGTGCTATTTATACGCTAATATTGGTGTTTCTTCCAATATAGAAATAGGTGGATAATCAGATCATATTGCTTTCTTTTATTTTATTTTTAAAAAATTTGTTTTCCTTCTTCATGTCCTGTCACCGTAGGAAGGAATGGTCCTTGAATGTATGGCTAGCATTGACATTTGGTGGAGTCTCATATTACTTAGTTATAAACTACTTCAACCTGATGTTAAAGGTTTTACATTGATTTTGGATGTTTCTTTGGGATATACTTGAGAAACATATACTGTTTGTTGGCCATGAAAGAATTGCCTAGTATGTCTCTGCCTGTGGAGCAATGGTTCACACACTGATGAGTGTGTTCTGATTGGTTTAGAAGTACTAGTAACTTACCTACCTCTATCAATTCTTTTCCCCTGCATTATCTAGTAGATAAATTTCAACTTCAATTTTGTTGCTTATTAGTGCTGCTGCTGAATTACTTTGTTGTTTGTTAGGTGATGGACTAGCAAAATCCCTTATTCCTTGACATTTTACAAGACAAGGAACAAGGTTTTGAGTCTTTTGACAATAGTATTTTGATGTCCACTCCACATTCAGACGTGAATGTCCATCAATCTCCACCCCAAGTTGAAATGGGACAATCTACACCCCCCATTGCAAAAAAATCAACTACTAAAAGTAGTTAACGGGAAAATAACTTCACCGCAGATGAAGACATTAAGCTAGTGTTGGCATGGCTCAATGTTAGCTTAGATGCCGTGACATCAATGGACCAAAACACACACAACATTTTGGGATAGAATTTGGTCCACCTTCCACAATGACAAGAAATTTAACTGCTACAAGGATTCTTTAAATAGTCGGTGGTCAACAATTTGAAGGGAGACCAACAAGTTTTGTGGATACTTGGCCCAAATTGAGAACCAGAATGAAAGTGGTAAAATTGAGCATGACAAGGTATTTCGACTCAACATCTAATATGTATTGTACATCAATGCACTTTTAGTTTTATGATTCTCATTATTTTCAATTTTTTACTTTTGTAGATTAATGATGCAAAAACTATGTATAAAAGTAATAGCAAAAATGCATTTCAATTGGAACATTGTTGGAGAATTTTGAGGAATGAAGCTAAGTGGTTGAATCTAAGAGATAATGTGAAGGTTTGCACAAGACAGCTAGCCACACAATCCTGTCATACTTTTGCAAGCTCAATAAATTTAGATGAAGATAATGATGAGATGAACTCCGGCGAAACCTTAGAGAGACCCATAGGCAAGAAGGCCGAAAAGGAGAAATTAAAGAAAAGAAAAAATTGCGATGATGTGGTCTTAATACTTTCCTCCCAATTGGATGAAATCAAGGAAGAAAAGAGGAGAATGCATAAGGAGAAAAAGGAAAGTATGCGCACTGCATTAGAAGAACAAAGAGAGTTAATGCGCATTGCATCCGAAGAACGAAGAGAGTTGATTCATATAAAGGAAGAGAATAATGAAGTAGAAAAGAGGAAAGTGGAAGATGAAATTATGATGAAAGATACAAGAACCATGGATCCTGAGCAAAAAGAATATATTTGTCTATGTCGTTTGGAAATCTTGGAGAGGTTAAGGTCTAAATTTCCATCATAATTTGAATATTATTATTGACAATATCTAATCAAGTAATTTTTTGTATAGTGCAAAGATACTAGCACATGGTTGATATAGATGATTTGATGTTAGACATCTCTTTTGTAGTATTTACTTGTGCAGGGAACATGATTATTCAATCTCTAATTATTTTAGATATATTTTTGTAGTCTTCACTGGTACAAGGAAAATAGCAATGTTGTAAATTTTGTATTGTGCACGGACCATAGCACTTGATTATTCAATTTAATTTGTAATTCTATTCTTGTCATTTTGTTTTGGGTGAAGCAATGTCTCTATTTTTGTCATTCTATACAAGATAATTTGTGCAAGGATAATAGCACTTGGATAATTTGTCATTCTCTTTGCTTGTTTTGCTTGTTGAAGGTGGTTGTACTTGTACTTGCTGCCATGGTTTATGGTTTGTGTATGTTTGGCTGTACTTGTACTTGTATGTTGGCTAGATTCTTGCAATTGAAGCCATTGATGAAGACTGGCTTTACTATTGTAGCTCTTTTAGTCTCTTACTTGATTACTTATAAAATAACATGTACTGATTTTATTGGTTTTATATGTTATTTGAATGTAAATTTAATGGTATGTGATAAGACAACTCTTTAACTAACTGGTTTGTGTGTTTAACCATTTCTTCATCCAATCACATGCTTAGAGAGTATATTCTGATTCCAATGTTGTTTTATTATGCTTCTAATGAGTCAATATTTGATTGTAATATCAGTTTATTTTTAACCTTATGTTGTGGAGGCAGCTCTTTCAACAAGACATTAGATTTCATGTGCAGTAGTGAATGTGAAGAGGGTTATTATAGTTTTTTAGGTCAAGAAATTTGAAGATACTTTAAAGAAAAAGGAAAAAACATAAGATTGTTTCAGTATGTTATTTATGTCTTTGTGTTTACCTTGAGGTCGAGTTTACATTATTATTATTGATGATTAGGTGAGAACTGAGAAGTATGGTATTAGAATCCAGAGGGGCTACTTGTCGCTAATTTCTCAAGGTGTGGAGATAGTTTGGTGATTGGGATGTACTAGTCTGCCTTGGTGTATGATTTTTTGATTGGAAGGGATGAAGAGGTTGTTCCCTTTCACACTCAGCAACTTAGGCAGGGGCCAAAGCAACTCTGGTCTTAACTTCTGCCTCCACCAATGCTGTTGAAGATTGGAGCATTGCCTTTGGTGATTGCTGCAATGATCAGCTTGACATAAATAGTTCTTTGTTGTGTAGTTTTATTTGTTTAAAATTGTATATGAGAAGATAGTTTGATTGCCCATATTGTTTAACAAGGTTTTATTGTGTTGAGCAAAGACTCACCATTTTGGTGAAAAACTCTAGTTGTGCAAAAAGATGGTGAGAGAGACAGAGGGGGGCAAGATAGAGGAGGTAACACACAGGGTTGATGAAAGGAGAAGAGAAGATAGAAAATACTAAATAGTTCATTTCTACCCCATATGGATGTAATAAATATTCATTTAATTTTTACATAATCATTTTTTAGCTCATATAAATATTAGATTGTTTTCATAAACTAATATGCTTTGCCAGTAATGTGGAAATTACTGAGAGCTTTTGTAAACAAATATAGCTTAATTCTACTGGATTTGGAGTAGATTATGTTGTAAGAATTGCGTTCTTGAAATACCAAGATTGTTCTTGAGGCTGATATTGCTCCTTATCTTGAAGGTCGGTGTTGGAAAATCCTATAATGGACCCCCAAACATTTTCAAAATTATAATCGTTGGGTCAAAAAAAAAAAATGACAGTTAGGTTTGAATTTCAAAATTATGATTGGTGGATATAAATTTAAAAATTATGACCGTTGGGTTACTTGACACCAATCAGACAGCAATCATCGGAGCCACTATTCCAGCGGTTCGAACACCGATTCTAGCAGTACGGTGGTCGGAGACATCGATTTGGTGGCGGTCGTCAGAACCACTATTCTAGCAGTACGATGGTTGGAGCATTGCGTTTGGTGATTGCTGCAATGATCAGCTTGACAAGGTTTTATTGTGTCGAGCAAAGACTCACCATTTTGGTGAAAAACTCTAGTTGTGCAAAAAGATGGTGAGAGAGACAGAGGGGGGCAAGAGGAAGGAGGCAACACACGGGGTTGATGAAAGGGGAAGAGAAAATAGAAAATACTAAATAGTGCATTTCTACCCCATATGGATGTAATAAATATTCATTTCATTTTTACATAACCATTTTTTAGCTCATATAAATATTAGATTGTTTTCATAAACAAATATGCTTTGCCAATAATGTGGAAATTACTGAGAGCTTTTGTAAACAAATATAGCTTAATTCTACTGGACTTGGAGTAGATTATGTTGTAAGAATTGCGTTGCTTTAAGAATTGTGTTGCTGTAAGAATTGCGTTCTTGAAATACCAAGATTGTTCTTGAAGCTGATATTGCTCCTTATCTTGAAGGTTGGTGTTGGAAAATCCTATAATGGACCCCCAAACATTTTCAAAATTATAATCGTTGGGTCAAAATTTAAAAAAAAAAAAAAATGACAGTTAGGTTTGAATTTCAAAATTATGATTGGTGGATATAAATTTAAAAATTATGACCATTGGGTTACTTGACACCAATCAGACGGCAATCATCGGAGCCACTATTCCAGCGGTTCGGACACCAATTCTAGTAGTACGGTGGTCGGAGACATCGATTTGGTGGTAGTCGTCAGAGCCACTATTACAACAGTCGGCCCACCGGTGATGGCGGTACGATGGTCGGAGACACCAATCTACTGGCAGTCACCAAAGCCACTATTTTGGTAGTTTGGGCACCAGAGGCGTTCGTCAAAACCACTATTTTAACAATCCACCCACCGGTGGGTCGCTATTCGGTGGTATGGTGGGCGGCGAGACCAATCCGGCGGTGTTCATCGGAGCCACTATTTTGACGGTTCGGCCATTGGACCTCCACCACAAGCGGCTCCATTGGTCAAGCCACTGGTGTTGGTAGTTTACTTAAAATATAAGTTTAAATTAAAAAAGTATTACCATTAGGGAAAATAATAAAAAAATTATGAAGAATGAATATTTTATTGAAATATCTTGTAAAATAGATAAACTGATGTGGGTGTTTTGTAAAAGTGATGTTGTAAAATAGAAAAAGTAGGTTTTTTGTGTAAAATAGACGGAATCTTTTAGAAGAGCTGATGCGGTTACTCTTAGGGAATTCCTCATCTAGGGAAAATTCTTCATCATTATTTGAGACTGGTTGGTTTGAGGAAATTTGAAGGGCACTGGTTATAATACTTGGGATCAAACAATAGTTTTAGTTTTTCATAGTGCTCACATCATTATTTCTTGAACTGTTTTGCTTTAAGATTTGCCTACAATAGATGAGTTAAACTAAGTCAAACAACGTGTATTGGATAATAATTTATTTTTAGAAACATAGAAAGAAAAATATAATAAACATTTTTGTTTACTGTAATTACATTAGCCTACACCTCCTCAAGGCCAGTAATAGTGTCTATCAACTCATCTCAGTCCATCCTAGTATGCTTTAGCAGTTGAGAAAATGTACATTGTGCCCCCCTGAGCCTATTACTCTTTGAATGCATTTGCGCAAGAGACTAGTTTTTCTTAGCGTGTGCATTGCATTGTTGTCCAAGTAGAGGGCTTAAAAACACCTTTGACTATGTTACCTTTGACATTTTCCTATACCATAATGTCTGTTGAGGACTCTTTTTTCACCTCATGTGGCACTACTTCATTGGCAACCCATGCCACATCAACATATTATTGATTTTTTGGGTAAATCTATTTAAAGCCCAAAATAAGCTCATATTTCATTCAACTACATGGATTGGGCTCACATGGCCCGTGAGATCCTTACTTCAAGAGGCGGATTCATGGTCCACATTTCTCTTTCATCAATTGGGATCATAACCCATGATATCATCAACATCAACATATGGATTGAGCTCACACAATGAATCAAAACTCATGGCCCATATTACCTCTCTCATATTCATGGAAAACGGCTTTTTCAACAAAAGCCCATATTCACACAAAACGACAATAAAACCTAAGGTACGTCATTTCATCTTTGGCTTATAATCCAAGCTCATGAGCCTCTTCGAGGAAACTTTGGAAGTCGTGGTTTAAAGGACCAAGAGGTATGTTCAGTAAAGTTCCAGCGGTTTAAAGTTGATAAAAGAAACATGTTGCTTGGCATGTCTTCTCCAACTCCTTGAACTCTGATGAGTCCGTGTGTAGCGGGTAACATATGGTAAGCATCTCTTATCACATAGCACTTAAAATAATAAGACTCTCCATTGCTCTTTTCATAAAACTTAATATTCATCATGTGACAAATACTCAATATCTCCAGCCATCTAACTGCTGAGAAAATAACTGTTCATTCAATCCCCAGCTGTTGCTATACAAATTTAGAAACTTCATTATTTTATTCTACATAAACTACATTACTTCTTTCAGCTAAAATCCAACTCAAACACATGACCTAATCTCATTGGCTATCTTTAATCTCCAACTATATACAAAATATTCATGATATCTCTAATTCTCAGCTGCTGTTTGCCACAATCAAACCATATATTTCTCTACCAACTGCCAGAGCAGAGCATTAAATACTCTTCTTGCTCACCAAGATTAAGTCACAACACAATGAGACATTGACTAGATCTCTATAGCTTCATTAACTTTCAACCAATCCTTCTATTACTTACTAAAAACGTGTTGTAATAGAACCTTGAACCAAAAACACAAACACTCAAAAAAGGAAACATTTTCAGCTGAACCCCAGCAGTGTATTCAGCACTTGACACCTGGCTGGAAGTGATATCATTAGCCATTTAATGCTGAAATCCCAGCAACCAGCTACTATACCCAAAATAGCAAGATACCCTTGAAAGAGATCTTACCATTTTCAGCCAAATCCATGAAATAAATGCTGAATATCCTCTCCAGCAGTCTGAAATCACCGAGCTGACCTCATCTGCTTCTGCCCAAAGCAACAACTGTCTTATGACAGTTGTGACAGCTGTCTCATGATAGCTGTCACAGCTTTTCCTGACAGTTGGGACAGCTTTTTCAGAATAGATGTAATAGCTGACCCAGCAACTTTAGCATTACTGATTTTCCATATTTGGCTAAAACCAAAACCAACTAAAGTAACTATTTTTTTCTTGCCAAAATACCTTTCTTTTTTGCTGTTCTTTTCTCAGCAGCTCTTACCCAAAACAGCAAGAACACCTTAAACCTAAACATACCATTTTTGGCCAAATCTTAGGATGGATTTTCTGAAGATTCATTGCTAGTTAGGACAAATTTTGGCTGATATTTTTTGCTAAAATACCCCCTTAAACTCAGCTCTAAATAGAACCCCTTATCAACACCTCAAAGGGGGGACACCAATAGAGAAGAACTCTTTCGTAAACTTCTCTCTTTCTCTAATTATCTTCTTAAGCTCTTAATGAAGTACTAAGCTTTTGGGTTTTTTAGTTCCCAAGTTAGAAACTAAGCTCTCCAGCCCTTAACCTATAAATGCCTTTCATAAACCCTCATACATCCTCCAGCAGAAAATTCCAGTGGCTTGCTAAACACACTACAACACTATTACTCTTTTATACTTATTATCTCACTCTCCATATTTTGAAAATACATATATCTTGCTGTCTATATCTCTAAACATCTCTTTCTTCACTTCTCTTACACAATCTCACACACACTTACTACACCATTACATATAACACACCACAACTTTTCTAAGCTCCATTCTCATACTCTGTCACTTTGAAATCCTACTGTTTTGCTGCCCATAAACACATCTCTATACTCTTTTCTTACAGAAATCTTTCCTCATGGAAAGCAATCTCTACTACCCTTCTAGCAGTAAATCTCAGCAACATTGCTAAATACACTACAACACTATTACCCCTCTTATACTCATTCTCTCACTCTCCATATTCAAAAAATACACCTATCTTACTGCTCCTATCTCCAAATACCTAAACACATCTCCATACTCTTCTCTTACAAAATCTTTCCTCTTAAAAAGCAATCTTTACAACTTCTCCAGTAGTTATAATCTCATATTTTTACTATCTTTAAACTCCATGTCTCTCATACTTCCATATATCATACATATTACAAATATTATATCCCACAAAATATCTATATCTTTTACTATCTCCACACTTCTCAAGAGATATCAAACACTCATACTAAAAGCCCTTCTCATGGAAGGCATGAATTTCTATTACTAAAGCCCTTCTCCTAGAAGGCACCAAGATCTCATATCAAAATCCTTCTCTTAGAAGGCACAACTACTTCTTACAAAAGCTTTTCTCTTAGAAGGCACAACTATTTCTTAGAAGGCACAACTACTTCTTACAAAAACCATTTTCTTAGAAGGTACAACTACTTCTTACATAAAGCCCTTCTCTTAGAAGACACAAATACTCCATACAAAAGCCCTTCTCATGGAAGACAACACTATTCATAACTTCACAACAACTAAAAGAGTATTATCAAGGAGAAAACTCATTTAAGTGCATGATAAGAGGGGCAAGCTTAACCAGCCCCTACACACAGCTGGGTATACTCTCTCTTCCTCCAGTTGCACCCATTTTTCCCTGTCAATCTTGAAGTTATTATGGCAAACTGCCTCTTTACCGCTGGAGTCATTCTGTTGGGATGCTGTCTACTCATTGATGCTACACTGCTGAGGCTGCAAACCATTATAGATAAGTGACTCTGCTTCCATATCTTTAAATTTACATCATTGAATACATGATTACTTCACATTTAAATGCATATTACTTTATTCACTACTATTACAACTATTAACCAATGCTTAAACTCATTTAAATGCATGATAAGAGGGGCAAGCTTAACTAGCCTCTACTGCTGGCATTCTGCTGGAATCTTATCAGCTCACTGATGATACACAGCTAGAGCTATAAACCATACAAAGATAAGTGACTTTACTTCCATATCTTTAAATTTACATTATTAAGTACATGATTACTTTACCTCTAAATAAATACTACTTTATTTCAACTGTTATTACAACTACTAATCAAAGCTATTATATCAAACACATATTATATATTTATTCAACCATTATCGTGATTCTTAGACTTTGACTTTGATGGTTTTGTAGACTTAAAAGTACACCGGTAGCCGTTGGACTATGTGGCCCAATGTTAAGTTCTAGACGCAACTCCCCAAACAGAACCCGGGCCTAGTAAGGTCATACCTCCAACGAACCACATGTGGCTGGGCAATCGAAAAAGGCCCCCGAACATTTGGTGACTCCACTGGGGAGTTGCATGTATTGCCATGTCATGCCTCCAAAGTCTAGAATCACATGTCATAGAGGAGAACTTGATTCCCAATACTTAAAATCTCTTGATCTAGCAGCTCATGACGCTGAGTTACAATAATATTACATCATTATTATTGAAGAAAATGCTATTCCATGTGTCTCTCTATCATTCGAGCTGCACCAAGGCTTGCAACATACTTATTACAAGCTTATTGACCCCATAAAAGATGATCTCTTCTCCAAAAGCAAGCTTATCTTCATTAGAAGAAACTCCTCCTATTGCTAGAATAATTTACTATTATCTATCATTCCAGCTATAGAGGGTCTCAACAGCAGAAAACCCTCTTACTGTTGGGGATATTCACTCTTATCTGTCATACCAATCACAGAGGGGCTCAGCAGTATAAAACCCTCTTACCGCTGGGGATATTCACTATTATCCATCATTCTAGCCACAGAGGGCCTTAGCAGGAGAAACCCCTCTTCCCGCTGGAGATATTCGCTATTATCAGTCATTCCAGCCATACAGGGTCTCAGTAGTAGAAACCCTTCTTACCGCTGGAGATATTCCCTGTTATCCATCATTCCAGCCACAGAGGGCCTTAGCAGCAGAAAACCCTCTTACCACTGGGGATATTCACTCTTATCCATCATACCAGCCACAGAGAGTCTCAGCAACAGAAAACCTTCTTACCGCTGGAGATCTTCGCTACTATCAGTCATTCCAGCCATAGAGGGCCTCAGCAGTAGAAACCCCTCTTACCGCTAAAGATCTTTGCTTTTATCCGTCATTTTAGCCACAGAGGGCCCCAGCAGCAAAAACCACTCTTACCGCTGGAGATCTTCGTTACTATCAGTCATTCCAGCCACAGAAGGCCTCAGCAGCAGAAACCACTCTTACCACTGGGGATCTCCGTTATTATCTCTTCAGCAAGAGAGAGCCTCATCAGCAAAAAAAAAA
>JARYZH020003009.1:0-12664 GCA_030021035.2 Notholithocarpus densiflorus
TAATTCCAAAAATTCTTTATTTTCTGTTGTTGGAATGAGTTAGGACTTAGGACTCCAAGTCCTACTTGGTTATTGGTTTCGTGCACAAGTAGATTCATGGAAAGGACAAACCGCCTTCGCACTCTTATATAACCAGCCCAACTGCCCTAGTCTAAGTCATACAAATCTCTCTCTCTCTCCCTCTCTCCCTAACCAGTAAGTAATTCTTTTTCTTTATGAAACTTGAAGGTTTAATTTGTTCATCTTTTTTTTTTTTTTGGTTGTTGTTGTTGTTGTTGTAATTCGTTTGCTTTGTAAGTGTTGGTTTAAACCTGCGATTTCTGGCTAGATTTTTTGCGTATAATTCTGATTTTGGTTTTGGTTTTTAGTTCTTGGCAATAGAAATATATTTTCGGGCACAAATTTTCTTTGTTGTGATTAAGGAAACCTGGAAAAGTGGTATTTTTTTAATATATAAAAAAATATATATATTTATACATATATATATTTAATAAGTTTATGTGCTTAGTTTTTTTTTTTTTTTTTTTTTTTTTTGACTTGCGTGCTTAGGAGAAACAAGAAAAGAATTGATACAATATTTTTTAGTGGATTGTATTCGGCAGAATTATTATTTATGTGCATGCATAAGTCTCCATTTGGTGGATTTGTTGTTTAATAGATAAAATTTTCAATTTCCATGCGAATTATATTCATTAATTTGTTTTCCTCTACAGTTTTATATACAGGTTTGTCTTCTTGTAAGACATATTCGGCTCTCTCAAAATGTTTACAGGACCGTCGCCTCAAGAAAACATTCTTCCCATTTCAATCAACGATGAGCTTCCGAATTCTGATTCCTCAAGCCCCTTCATGAGAACAATCATTTACTTCATCTGCGTCATTGCACTGTTAATTATTTCATTTTTGTTTTTTCTTCCGGACGGGTTACTAGTTCCAGTCCTCTTCAAAGACCAACCAACATACTATTATATGTTACTAATTTACATAGGGTTCGCTGTGGGTTTCTTTCGTGCGGTGATCATCGAACACACGCCCGAGCCAATGCCAAAGGATGTAAGAGCATTGAGTATTGTTACCGAGTTCTCCATGTTAACCCTAGTAATTGTAACACTCCTGTGTCTTGCTAGGTTATCATGAACATGGTTTTTCTTTTTCTTTTTTTAATTATTTATAAGAAAAAAAAAAATCTTAAAATGGTTCCTATATATGGAATTTCTGCCTTTCTTTAACCTATGAGCTTGTATATATGCTTGTTTATTAAGCTATGTTATGTTATCTGGGTTCTTTGTTTTGTGGTTTTATTTCAATTTCATCAAAAACTCTTTGATCAGAACAATTTCATAATTATCCATATAGTAAGTTGATAATGGTAGATAACAAAATGGTGTTTAGGATCGCCCTACTTTGTGGAGCTGGATCATAGTCGCAACTAATATTTGGGATCGCCCTACTATCTTGACTTCCACCTATGCTTTGGTGATGTGAGATTTGGACAAATCATTTTGATCCTTCATTTTGCTCAAAGCTCAAAAACAACAAGATGTAGTAGCAAATATAGCAATTTCATCTCAAATCCCTCTTAACTCATCAAGTAAACACATATGTGCTAGTTGTGGCCCTTGTGGGTATGTGCGGGCAAGCTTTCCATATGGGAATTCTCTATGGGTTAAGCAAATTAGAATACAATTCCTTCGTGGTAGTTGCAAAACAAAATTGAAAAAGAAAATGCAAATTATCGTAGTATTTGTTTTGTTGAGAACCGAGAAAGTATGTCTGCTTTTACCATATATACATTTTTTTAATGTTTAACCATATTAAAAGGGAAAATTTCCTCTCACACTCGATTAAATCCATTATTTAATTTATACAAGTATTCACAATTGAAGCAAGAATGTCCACATTCACTTACATCTTAAAACATGTAAGTGATGTGAAAAAATGAATGTAAAAAAGTGAATGGGAGAGTACAATTGCTGGTTTAAAAATTCCATCTAATATTTTTAGATTTGGCTTGAATAAGGGAGCACCTTAATGTGCACCACATGGGATTATTTCGTATATAACATAAGTTAGCCCTAGTGCTGGGCAAACCTGTTAGATGGCAAGAGATTAAGGATGAAGCCTGACTTTGTATCCATTACATTAAGCCCAAGACGGAAGGCTAGTTCCACTCTTGTTCAGAATCCGACTGATCCTTGTTCATGTGTTTATGGTCTCCACCTTGTTCGCAAGTTCCCTGATGATCAAACACAAGCACAAGCCAAGGGTTGAAATATTTTTTCTGGATTATTGCCATGGCTTCCTCGTTTTCAGTACTAGTAATAGGCTTCCACAGCGCCACTTCTGGTTACAAATGATCTGTTGCTAGGTCCAGTTTTCAATGGATTTTCTACTTTCCTTACATAATAGCATTTTTGAATGAAACACTCTGTTTTATGTGAACATGTGTATATATTTTAAGAGTTTGAATTTAGCAAGGAAGGGGTGTAAAACTTATATTTTACACCATCTAATAAGAGATTGTCATATCAATTTTTTTTTATCTAAAATTCAATATATCTTATTACACATAATAATACCTCACTAAACTCATAGTTAAGTTGAATTTTTCAATGAGTATTAGAATTGATTAAGTATAATTGTACATATTTTTTAATATATAATATAATAAATTGATAATGTAGCATGTTGAGATTGGAATGGTAAAATTTAGATTTTATACCACATTCTTATTGAATTTAATCTCATATTTTAACAATTATTAGTAAATTGAATTTCAGTAGATATCAACTGCACCTACAAAATCCAGAGGAATTGTGTAGTCTAACAATTCACCTGTTGCTGCAGCAAAGTCTTCCATATATAACTTATCAGAAAGTCTCACTAAGTCTTGTTGCTTGTTGATAATTGTTTGTATTTTTATTTATTTTAATAAATATAACTATCAACTATTATCATACCAATTTAATGGAGAATTATCTCTATCTTGGGGCACAAATGATGTGGCAATTTTTAATTTGCCAACATAATATGTTAACTTGAAAGACACATGACACCATTTTATTTAATTAATTTCATGACACATAAATTTGTAATTTGTCACTAAAATTTGAGGTGGCCTTTTATTATTCTATTTTGAGTTTGGAAATTGGGCAAGTGTCGAAATATTGGTGTTTAGTTTTGTATACACCACAAAAAAATAAAAATAAAAATAAAATTTGCAATCGGAGTCAAGACCCATCACTTATTTAATGGACCCCATTACAACAGCCTTCATTGCTAAACAGATCTGGACCCCTTTTTTATAACTTGTATAACCCTGACCCATAATGTATGAAAGCCATCCAAAGAGAAATTACGAAACCCAAGGGAGTGACTATCATGAGAAAAGCCATCAAACCGTGCAAGTGTAGACGATATTGGACCAAAGCCAATAATGTTGGCCATGACCCATGGGAAATATTGAAGAGGTGGCACGTGTTTGTTGTAAATTAATCCTCCATGTTTTTTTTTTTTTTTCTAATTATTATCTATACTACTATTTAAGGGATTTCCCTTATTTAGATTCCTCAATTTCGATATCCAAAATATCCTCAAATTTATTTGTTTGTAAATCTTAAATAATAGGGTTAGACATACAAAATTACTAATTTAAAAACTCCTAAATTTTAGATTAATTTGAAAAAATATTTCCTACAAAATAGGAACACTCCCACTTCTAAACAACTGTGCCTTTTTTTTTCTTTAAAACAAAATTAGAAAAACAAGTTAAATAACACACATTTCTTCTCTTCTCTCCCACTAATCCATTTATCTTTTTTTTTTTTTTTTTCCTTTTCACCCCGTTATCATCACATGTCTCACCATTCTTAATTGAAATTTAAAATTTAAAATTAACCAAAACTACTCAAGGATAACTTCCGCAAATTGAAGATTTATCCCATAAAAAAGTCACCAACCCCACACACATTGATCTATTTCTTTTTTGTTTTATATGGACATCTATTTCTCTTTCTCTACAAAGAACCACTTACAAATATACTTATGGGGCTTACATCTCCAATCCAGGTTGATCACTTTCAAAAAAAAAATTTAATTTAATTATTCACTTTCTTCTCTGATATGAAGTTGGTGTTTATTTGATTATCTTTCAGTGGTTTTCAATGATGAATTTCATTTGGTTTGGTCATTTGGTTTGGTGGAAAGGCTGTGATCAAAGACAGCAGTTTGCAACCAGTATCACATCTCTTTCTTTCTCTCTCACACACTCTTTCTTTTACTTTTTCATTCCTGTACAAGATAAAATTTTCACTCCCAATATCTTTGGGATTATATTTGTATTTTGTGGTTAGAACTTAGAAAATTTAAAAAGTTACAATTTTTCGCGTTTAATTGTTGCTTCTGTTCATTGATGGCATTATACATAGTTATGAAAAATTGCCTAAACATTAATGAAAAAAACTAACTTCAGTTGCTCTTGCTTCCAATTGGTCCATTAGGTCATTACATTTTCACTTGATTTTTGTAGTAAATCTGAGTGTTTGAAAGATAATGCTTTACATATCTAATTTGCTCACTGTATTTGGTTGGAAATCAACCCAAACTTTTACTATTATGTTTTTCAATGTGCATTACGGCAGAATATTGGTAATATCATTCCAATTGATATTTATAGTTAACAAAAATTAACTTACTTGGATAAATGATTTATTGGTTATGCGCGTGCTCAGAGGCTTTTTTTTTTTTTTTTTTTTTTTTTTGGGTAAGGGTTAATTTAAAGTATCCATTATAATTTTGGATCACTACATTTTCCAATAACAAAAAAAAAAAAAACCTAAGGGTGTGATGAGTATTGTGTGTGGTGAAATAATTTTTCATCACACCTCTAGGTATTTTTGTAATTGAAAAATGTATTGATTCAAAATTATAATGGATACTCTAAATTAACTTTTACCCAAAAAAAAAAGGAGCCTCTGAGCACTCGTGTGAGCGTATGCTCAGAGGCTAGTTATTATTATCTATCTTCTTCTATACTACTTCTAACAAGATTTCTTGTTTGTCTTCTCCTATTTGAATTCCAATGCCTGTATAGAGAAAGATCATAAGAATTATGACACTGTCACTTTCTCACTTTTAAACATTATGATACTAAACTAAAAAAAAAAAACGCCTCATCTTATGTGTAAAGTGTGTGTGATAAGTCTAATTATTGTTATATGCGGATATGATATGATTACAACATATACACGCATGCTCAAACTTCCAAAACCAATAAAATCGCTAGTCCGCATATACATGCATGCTCAAACAAAATTATATATGCATTTGAACTTTGAAAACACCAATGAATAATTATTTTTGTATACATTTGTTAATTTTCTTGAAAATATTAGCGAAATCTTATTTCTGTGTGTATATATATATATATATATTTAAATATAACTAAATTAAAATTATAGAATAATTCTTAATTTGAGATATTTTTATTATTATCATAATTTGAGATATGTTTTATATATAATTAAATTTAAATTAAGTATTTATATGGTATCTGAAATATATTTTTTGCTTATTCATTAATTAATAGATATGTTTTACTTTATTGAAACTTTTAACCTCTTACACATTTAAATTTAAATTTCGAAAAAAATAAATTCATTTACCATTAACAATACTAACAAACTTGTACAATACACTATATCTTAAGTATGTATAACCATTATTTGACCCACAAGTATCGAAGAAAAATCCAATATCAAGGATTATTTCAAGAAACAATTATTCCAATCAATCTCTCAAAAATCTCTTCAAAAACTTAATTTTCTAGATTGGCCTTAATAGATAGCTCTATCCATATTTATAATGATAAAAAAATTTACCAGTTTTGTTAACTGGAACTCACATGACTCTCCACGTTTAATGTATTTTGTTTTAGTGAGATTCTTATTTACTCCATTTATTATCCGGAATTGGTAGGAGTTGTATCCTTCGCAACTTCCGGTCTTTAGACTTCAACAGTTTAATTCTACAAGTACAACAAGGAACTTGCAACGCTATCTCCTCCTTCAGATAAACTCTTTTCCTAGACATACTAGTCTTAACTATATAACTTCTAGTAGGAATTAAATTCCTTTACTAATCCTATAAAAGAAGACTTTGATGGCTCCAGGTGAATTTGTAATTTGTCACTAAATTCCTTGACCAGCCCTATAAACTCTTTCATGACACATAAATTTGTAATTTGTCACTAAAATATGAGGTGGCATTTTATTATTAGTTTACTATTTTGAGTTTAAAAAGTGAGCAAGTCTCGAAATCTTGATGTTTAGTTTTGTACACTCCACCAAAACAAAAAAAGCAAAAAAACAAAAAAACAAAAAAAAAATAAATAAATAAAAAATCAATTGGATCAAGGACCATCATTTATTTAATGGACCAAAGCCCATAATGTATAGCCCATAATGAATGAAGGCCATCCAAAGACACATTGCGAAACGCAGGGATTGACTATCGTAAGAAAACCCATCAAACTGTGCAAGTATAGACAATATTGGACCAAAGCCCATAACGTAGGCCATGACCCATGGGAAATAATGAAGAGGTGGCATGTGTTTGTTGTAAAATAACCCTCCATGTTTATTTTTATTATTCTTATGCTTATTATTATCATTATTTATATGTAGCTATGATAGGATTTCAACATATGTACCAAGATGGAGACAAAGCTATTCTTGAGGGCCCCAATTTCTAGAACCAAAATAAAATAGCTAGTATGAAACTCAAAGAGCATGAGTGCATAAACACAAATGAATAATTATTTTTAAAACTACCATTGTGATCAATCTCTCAAAAAAACTTACTTATAATTTTTTTTATAAGTTTGTTATTTTGCTTGAAAAGATTAACGAATTTTTTTTTTATTTTGTTAAATATAACTAAATTGTAATATGTTTTTAGCTTATTTTTTAATTATTAGATATGATTTTCTTTATTAAAACTTTTAACCTCTTACACATTTAAATTTAGAAAAAATTCATTTACCACTAACAATACAATTAAAATTGTACAATACACTAAATCCTAAGCATAAACAACCATTATTTGACCCACAAATATTGAAGAAAAAGCCAATTTCAAGAATTATTTTAGAAAACTATTATTCCAATCAATCTCTCATGAAATTTACTTATAGAACAAAATCTCTTCAAAAACTCAATTTTTTTTTAATGACATCTAATCTGACTTTGCATTCTTTCTGGTCTAAAAAATCAACTAAATACTAAAATAAGAAATTACAGAAAAAAATATTTAAGTAATCAAGAATTTTTTTTTTTTTACCTGGCAAAAAAAAAAAGATATAAGATAGAATTTCTACTCTAGCCTAATCTAAGTGTATATGTGTGTGAACCTCTCTCTTGGAGACTTGAATTCCGACCCTTACCCCTCACACCTCACAAGCATTTATACTTGTAGAGTGACTATTGCACCAAAAATGTGCGGTGATAGTAATCAAGAAAATTATGAAAACTAACACATAATCCAAAAAGTGCCTTGTTGAAAGTAACTTGACAGAGACTAAAATTCCTTGAACAGAATTTTATCATTCATACTAATTCTACTTAATTTTGATTTGACAATGGATTCTCTTCTGCCACATATCTTAAAAGAATTGTATTAGAACCACTAAAGAGTTGTCATGTATTATTTTCATAATAAAAATAATGAATTTGACTATTTGACTAGGCTTTTGTAATATTTGTATAACACATTATTATTTTTTATGTGACACTTTTTTTTTTTTTTAATTCCTTAAAAGGTTTTTTTTTGGGGGGGGGGGGGGGATTTATTTTCGTTGAAAGCCAAACTCCTAAAACTTTTAATTTTTTTTGAGAAGACCTAAAACTTTTAATTTTAATAAATAAATAAATAAAAAAACATACAATATGCTAAAAATTATTGAGGTTAAGATATGTCTCTCCTGCTCAGAAGACTTTACTAATTGGGTTAAAACTTGAAAAGTTGTTTTGCATGAGTCAGATTCCTATTTACTCTCAATTTATTATCCGGAATTGATAGGAGTTGTATCCTCAACAACTTGGGTCTTTATACTTTAATAGTTTAATTCCACAAGTTCAATAAGTAACTTGCAACGCCCTGTCTCCTCCTTCAGATAAACTCTTTTCCTAGAGATACTAATCTTAATGTGAAGAGATGCTAATCTTAACTACATTAGTAGGAATTAAATTCCTTGACCAGCCCTATAAAAAAAGACTTTGATGGCACCGACTGGAATTAAGTTCAAAGAAGGACGACTTTGCCGTTTCAATAGGTGAATTTCTTTCTCTTTATCTTCTTCTTTTTTATCAGCCGCAATTTTTATATGAAAAACCATCTCGGGAATTTTTCATTGAACTTCTAGCCGCACATGTATTTGAATAATTGTATTGATATGCTTTGACCCTATATACTTGGTTTCAGTGCCATCTTTCTTTGTTTTTGTTGGTTGAAAACTTGATCTTGTTTTCCACTATATATAATTGACACAAGTGGCTTTCTTTTCTTTGATTTTGTTATAGCATGTAAATATCAATATTCATGCTTTCATATTAGGGATGTAGCATTTGACTTTCACTGTACACAAGCTTTAATGCAGGGAGGAACTTTTTTGTTTTAATGGTTGAGTCTTTGTGAAATACATCTGCCTCAAGCCATAGAAAGTATATTGAAGGTTTTAACTTACGAGCCGTACTTTGTTCTAGAGAAAATTTTAGGTTTTGTGAGAGACTGAGAGCTACCACCTTTGTAATATCTCTATTTTCTTTTCTGTTTTTCTAACAAATACAATCAACAAGAAAAACGATTGATCTAATATTGTTTGACATGGAAGATTTTTCATAGTATCACAAGAGGTTTGCAATTCTGTTCTTTAACACATAATTTTGTTGTACGCAGACAATAGTGTTTTTTCGAAGTTCTACAACTAATGATGAAGGCTGATTCCAAATCTTCTAGACTATCGTTTCGAGAAAGCCCTCAAAAATCCTACACTTTAGGGTTTGTGGACGCAATGCTACACTCCGTGGCTGCAATTTTTATGCTTCGAGGCGTGGATGGAAGAGTACTAGTTGATCCGCCAAAGCTGTATCTTATATTTTTGGTCATCAACCTGTTGGTGATTACTTACAGCTTGATTTTCCGGAAGGTCCAACACAAGGATGGTAGATTTCGCATGTTGACAGCACTAGTAATACTAGTAAGGCTAATACTTAAATATGGCGTGTGATACTAGTAAAATACTCCTGTACACTGCAGCTCTATCTTTTTAGGGCCTGCTCCTCATAGATCATGAACATCATATTGGGTTATAGGTTTTTATTTTTATTTATTTTTTAATTATTAGAAAAAAGAAATCCTAGAATGATTATTAGATATGGCACTTCTCTGTTTTTTTTTTAAAGCCGGTATTTCTGCCTTGTTTAATTATTAAGCTATGTTATGTGGGTTCTTTTCTTTTATGGTTTTCTTTTAATTTCATCAAAAACTCTTCCATCACAGAAATTTTACAAAAATATTTAACAAATGGTTTCTAAATATGTACGCATTTCTATTTTTCTTTTTTTCCAAGCCGGTATTTCTGCTTGTTTATTAAGCTATGTTATTGTTATGTGGGTTTTTTTCTTTTAAGGTTTTCTTTTTATTTCATAGAGGACAAGACTTAGATACTTAGGTGCTGTTGCTTAGGTTCCTCTATTAAGATTCAGTCATATGGTTACTTAATTAAAAAATACACTTCCATCTCATAAGAAAATATCCACATGGCAGAAACTTTAATGAAGAATCTAAGGAGTAGCATCTAAATAGTGTACCTAAGTCTTACTCTTTCATGAAAACCCTTCCTGTCACAACAATTTCACAATAAAAATTAACAATTATCAAGATAATAAGTTAATAATGGTAGATAATAAAATGATGTTTGTAGACATAAATGAGAACCAATATAATAATAATTAATTAATAATAACAATATTTAATCTAATGTGAGTGTTTTATTATTTTTAATTAATTGCAGATTTTGAACTGCACCAACTCTTATTGTAGAGTGCATTTTAGTCATTTTTGTTGTTCCAAAGATATTTTGTTCATTTGAGTTATTTTGGGGTATTTTAGAGGTTTCTTGGTTTTTTATTCTCATGAGAAAAATAAAATTTATTAGCTTGGGCAATTTTGTCAATTCATAAATGATTATATTCCCACCAAAAAAAATTAATTAGTAACTTATAAAACTTTATTGTGATGAAACACAATAGTTATTACAATATTGTGTTTCACCACCGCGCATTGGTGTGATGGTCACTCCACAAGTATAAGTGCTTGTGAGATGTAGGGGGCTTGTGAGATGTAGGGGGCAAGGGCCATGGTTCAAGTTTTCAGGAGGGAGATTCACACACATATACACTTAGATTAGACTAGAGTAGAAATTCTATCTTGTATAAATAAATAATAATAATAAATTGTGTTTCAACGAAGGCAACTTAAGCTCTCGGATGGCCTATTGTGACAAACTAATGTCACAATAGATATATTTTTTTGTCACAATAACTCATGAAATTCAAAATATAAATAAAAATAAATAATAATAAAAACACCTAACGCAGCAGATTTGAAGTCCCATGATTCCCATCTCTCTCGATCTCTCTCACACACGCTGAACCTGTAGACCCTCTGCCGCGGACCATCTCTTTTAGCCGCTGGCCAGGTATTTTCTCTCTCTATCGCTCTCTCATTTGTGTTTTCATTTTTCTTTACTTCTTGTTCGTGTTAGTGTTAATTAAGTTGGTTTGCTTTTCAATTTTTTTACAGATTCGATATTAAAGTTTGCTCCAAATCCTACCAGAGACCCTAGGTATGACTTTTCTTTTCTTTTTTCGTCATTAAATTAATAATTATATAATATAATAAACCAAAGATGGAGTTAAGGATTTAGCTACAGTACTACAATCCTTATAAGATTCAGAACCCCTCAAATGCTTATGGTTTCTTTACTTTTTTTGGGTAATTAATGCTTGTGGTTTGCTTTACTACGAATATGTGCTTCATTCCAACCTAAGCCTAGATATCTGCTTATATATTTCACTGACCCTGAAAACACAGTTGCTTATATACATATATGACAATTGCACCACCAAAAAAAAAAATTATATTGTTTGACAGGGTTGTCTTTAAAATGTTTGTATTAATTACTGAGTGGAAATTTCAAGAAACTCCAGAAGTTGATATTCTATTCGATAACTATTTATAATAAAAAAATGCACAATTTTTAACTAAAGGTTCTGTCTTCTTCTACCAAAAAGACTAAAGGATCTGTCTTTGTACTATATATCTATGTACTAGGGATTCGAATGTGTTTAGTAAAACTCTTAATATATACATATATTTTTTTACTATTGGCAGGAAAAGCAAACCAAAGCTGACATGGGTAGTACCCTTCCAATCGATTTTGAGTGGGCTATTTGGGTAATTGGATACATCCTCTTTTTATATTGGTTCCCCCAAATTAATTCACACCTACATCCTATTAAATAAAACAAAAAGTAACACATTATACTTAAAAAACAATTGTGTATAGATGGATACTTCATTAAAGTAAATGCACACACACACATATAGCATAAGAAATAAAAGAAAAAAAAAAGAAAAAAAAAAGAAAAGAAAAAAGAAGCCAACATGTTGGTGGTAAAGTCCAACATGAGGTGTATTTTTGGAAGCCTCCCAATTTTCTTCCCATTTTGGGGAGAAAACACTCAGGACCCACCATTTGTTTTCCTTCCTTTCCACCCAACCAAACACACTCCAAAAAATTTCTTTTCTTATTTTCTCTCCAAAGTTTTCCATCTACCCTATTTCACCTCCAAACAAACACACCCTAAGAGTGAGAATTATACCTAAATTTACCTTACATTTTTTCAAGAGGGTAATTGGAAGTTTAGAACAAAAAAAATGAGTCTGATAACATACATAACATTTAGAAAAAAAAAAAAGAAAAAAAAAAAAGGAAAAGGATTGAAACCAACTCGGGATTTATGTTGAAAGTCAATAGAGGCTTTGGCTTGAGATTTATTCTCTGTACCTAAATCTCCTCCTAACTTATGTTAAACAGAATAACATCAAAAACACATAAGCTCTTGTTGTGTATTATTGCATGATTGCACATCTAGTAAAGTTGTCTGATTGCATCTTGTGAAGTTGCCTAGCTATCAAAGACGAGCTAGCTAAGCTCCTAGGAGTTAGTGCTCTTCTTCATCCTATCATGATTGCAAGAATTTGTAAGCATATATACATCACCCAAAAGTCTATTCCGTGTATCCAATTTTTTAATTTTTATTAGTTGATATATATAGTAGATAAATATACATTATAGATTAGCCATTTACGCTAATTAGGAATTACTATTATACTATAACTCATTCGCAATGAAGATCGGTTTTACCTCAATAATCAAATAGATATAAATATATTACTATATAACTCATGCACATGTCTAACTCTTCCTAACTAAGCAAGTTGGTTTTTTTTTTTTAACTTTAAAATTTGGTGAGATAGCATTAGCACGTATCTAAAAAATTATTGTTATTTTTATTTAAAAATTAGTGATAAAGAAATAGTT
>JARYZH020003010.1:0-12664 GCA_030021035.2 Notholithocarpus densiflorus
TCTGCTCCGTGGTAAGCTTCTTCCTCTTCTTCTTCTTTCTTTCTTCGTCTTCTTCAACGCGATTCTGATCTTGTTTTTTTTTTTTTTTTTTTTTTTTTTTTTAAATTTTATTTCTGTCTAATCTGATCTGAGAAATACGTTTTGAAGGTAGAGATTTGCTACCAAAACACCAAGAAACACTGATCTGCTACCAAAAATCACCAGGTACCAACTAATTCAGAAGCGTTTTTTTTTTTTTTTTTTTTTTTTTTTTTACTGAGTGTGGGAAAAAAAATTTCAGATCTTGCATGCTTTTGTTTTCTTCAGCTTCAGCTCTCTTTGATTTGTTTTCTCGCAACCCAGAAATAGATTAATGGGTATTGTTTTTGTTGATTGGAATTTTAGTTGATTGGAATTAGTTTTTTTGTTTTCTCGGCAACCCAGAAATAGATTAATGGGTATTGTTTAAGTTTAAGCCTTGGAGAACAGATTCAGTGTTTATACTATCTGTAACAATGTATTTATTTCTTAAATCTTGAATCAAAAAAGTTCAATCCGTTTTGTTCTATTCTTAATCTAGAAAAGAAAAAAAAAATTGCAATTATGTTTATAATTTAATTTTCGTTGTTACACCTTTATTTCTCAACATTGTAATCTGCTGGAATAGTTGAATCATAGTTGACACTTGACCCTCATATAATCATCCTTTTGAAGCTTAAAAGCTAAGTTACTTGTTGTCTTTTGAGGTTAAGATAAGTTACTTGTTAATGAGTTACACTGAGTTAATTAATTAAGCAAGTTATACAAGTTTGATTTATATTGTATGCATTGTTCAAATATAAGCTGTACCAAACTCCACTTTGGGACTCCTAATACAAGAAATGTAGCAGTTTTCCATTTATAATTTTTATTTTAAATATGATGCAATTTAGCTAGGCAAGTTCCATATCCCAATATATTTGTCTAGTGAACAAACACAACTAGACCCCTGATGACTGATGACTGATGACTTTATAGTTTATAGGTCATGTACTCCAAGTCCAAGCTTGAACTGAACCTATAAAATGGACCAACTTGTGCCTTTTTTGGCTGTTGGCAAACTGCTCCATGAAAGGAACATAAAGAAAGGAAGTAATAGAAAAACTCAGATGGAAGATTTATTGAAATAGTTTTTCCATTACACACACCACCCACATCACGTTTTGTACCAAATAGTGAATATATCACTAACTCCTCTTTCAAATCGTGATGAGAAAGTGTGTTGGTTCTGCCTTTGACGTGTGAAAGCGATTTTTATTTTATTTCGGGTTGTTGGTTGCAATGCAAATTATATATTATGGGGTCAGTGGGATTAGAGAAAGCAAAAATTGGAATTTAGATGACCCACAAGAAAGAAGAAAAAAGTGGAATTTAGATAAGATTCCCATGTAATTGCTAAAAAATAAGTATCTATCATTCTACGTGTACATTGACCTCTTTTTATGTATATAAGCCTCTTTCAAATAATTTGGGGCATTAAGACGAGGAGTATAGATAAAAACAGTAAAATTTCTTATGCCCCACTCACCAAATTCTAGATTTTGCAGGTGTAAACTAGTACTTACTAATTAACAAATTCTAACTTGCTCCTCTTCCAACGTCTCTTTTATTCTTTGTGGTCTCCCTTCCTAGATGCTGCATTAGTTGGTTAGGATTGTAGAGACAAAGTTTAATAATGATTAATTTTTTTGTTTGCTTGATATGGTTTCGCTAATATGCTTCAACCTCACTGGTTAACTTTATAGATGGGTAAAAACACCACTTCCAATCCCGAGGGAAAAAAGGCTAGAGCATTATGGGATAATGATCCAAGCTGGACAACTACTTTTTGTAACCTTTGTGTGGAACAAATTCAAATCGGGAATAGATCAAGAGGTGCTGCCTTTAGTACCGAAGGTTGGACCAATCTAGTGACCAAATTTTGTGATGAGACCGGTCAAAACTATGATAGGGATCAATTAAAAAGTAGGTGGGATGTATTAAAAGGTGATTGGAGAGTGTGGGAACAATTGAGGAATCTTGACACAGGTATAGGTTGGGATGCAACGAAGGGAACAATTCGTGCTACTGATGATTGGTGGAGCCAAAAGTTGAAGGTGAGTTGAATATTTTATTAATATGTAGGTAGTTGGAGATAGTTTTTTTATATTATTGTTATATGAGTGAAATTACAATTACATTTTGTAGGAATTACCCAAAGCTAGAAAATTTCGAGAGAAAGGTCTACAGAATCTAGAACAACTTGAGATAATGTTTAGGGATGTTGCAGCAACTGGAGTAGCTGCATGGACCCCTTCTTCAAATACACTCCCTCCAACAATGCCACAAGAGGGTGCTGGTGATTCAGGTGGTAGCTCCGAATTTAAGGATGATCAATGTGACATGAGTTTAGACATTGAAAGTTTGCAGCAAGGACATACTAGTCAATCACATAGTTCAGGACAAAAGCGAACTAGTGAATCAATACCCTCATAGAAGAAAAAGAAGAAGATAGGAGGAGCTGCAATGTTGGACAATCGTATTAGTCAATTAATAATTGTATGTCAAAATAAGTCTGAAGGTACTTCTCAAGAGTTACCAAGTTCAATTGATAATGTCATGGCGATTGTGAGGGCACTTCCTGGAGTGGATAGTAAGTTCGTGGTGAAAGCTTCTGTGATCTTACTAAAAAGGTCACGTAGGGAGATGTTCCTAACTTTCAAGGAGCCAGAGTCACAGCTGGAGTGGCTACAAGAAATGATTTGTTGTTACCAAAAGAAGTGACCAACCTTATGTGGTACTCTGTATTAGCTTAGGACTAATATTAACTCTATGTTGTATTAGCTTAGAACTAATATTAGCTTTATGTTGTATTAGCTATGTTGTATTAACTTTAAACTAAGTTATGTGATATTTAGTATTTGTTTTGGACTAATATATGTGTAATGTAAACACATTTGAAGCAACTGTTATAGTGTTATGTACTTGATGTTTTTAATTGTGTTGGTATGCAACGTGTTTCTAGTCAACTGTTACACCTTTTGATACTTTGTTGATTATTATGTTGATTTATATTAAGTATTAGCAATGGTTGATTATTTGTTACTTTGTTGTGTAGACTAAACCAATATGGATGATTATAATGGTACTCATGAGAGTGGCAATTTTATGGAACTATTAATGGATAGGGATTACAGAAATTATTGTGATTATCATGGTGGTGGTGATTATAATAATGCTGACAATAATAATGATGGTGATAACAATGATGATGATGATGGTGATAACAATGATGATGATGATGATGATGATGGTGAGAGTAGTGACAGTGATGATGATAGTGACAGTGATTCTGATGATGATGATAGTAACGACGATTCTGATGAGGAGTTTTACCAGCTTGTGGCAGTTACCTGTGAAGCCATAGTCACATATTTCAATAAGTACATTAATAAGACTCCTTGTTATGATTCTGAACAAACAGGGTGGGGTTGGGTGAGACGTTGTATGGAAGGTAATGATCAATTGTGTTACAACATGTTTAGAATGAAAAAGGAGGTGTTTCTTAATTTGTGTCAAGTTTTACAACGTGACTTTGGACTTCAACATTCAAGGAATATAAGGTTAGAAGAGTCAGTGGCAATCTGTTTACTGATACTTGGTCATGGAACATGTAACCGGATGGTTCAAGAAATATTTCAGCATTCGGGTGAAACCATAAGTAGACATTTTGAGAAGATGATCACTCTGTTGGGTGCTTCCTTTGCAGCTGCATATGTAAAACCTTCGGATCCAACTTTTAGTGAAGTTCCAACCAAAATACAAGACCATCCAATTTATTGGCCACATTTCAAAGTATGTATACTATTGTATATTTGAATAAGTGTTTTTGTCTATAAGATAATACAATGCATGTGAAACTGAAAACGATTAATGTTTTTATTAGGATTGCATCGGTGCGATTGATGGCACACATGTGACAGCGGTTGTACCTACTGAGAAATCCATTCCATACTTTGGAAGAAAGGGATATCCAACCCAAAATGTGATGGCTGCATGTGACTTTGATATGTTATTTACATTTGTTTTGCCTGGATGGGAAGGTGCAGTACATGACACTCACATTTTTCTTGATACTATTCGTAAACAGAGTAACAACTTTCCGCATCCACCACCAGGTTTGTAATTGGTTAATCAATTATTCATTATAATGACATATTGTATGAGTGTGTTAATACAATTGAATTTTTTTGTTTTAGGGAAATATTATGTAGTTGATTCTGGATACCCAATGATGAAAGGTTATTTGGCACCATATAAGGGGATATCATACCATCTTCAAGACTTTCGAAGGAGAGGTGGAAGCCCTAGAACTAGACATGAAAAATTTAATCATGCTCACTCGTCTCTTCGATGTACGATTGAGCGCACTTTTGGTGTGTGGAAGAATAAATGGAGAATTATCAGACACATGCCATCTTTTCCATTCCATATCCAAATACTTATTGTATCTGCTACTATGGCTCTTCATAATTTTGTTAGACTAAATGATAGAGATGATAGGATCTTCATATATGCCAATCGAGATTCAATTTCTAGAAGAGAACGTAATAGTGAAGCAAATAGCAGTTATGAGCAGAACTCAGGATCTTTAACAGACCCTGCGATGGTTGTTCTTCGTGATTCCATTGCTAATTCCATTTGGGGGGATAATAATTAGTAGTTGTGTTTTTTATTTTATTTTATAATATCATGTAGTACAATTTAAATTTGTGTTATTGGTATGTATTTTATCATCTTTTTTTTTACATTTTTGTGCTGTACAATTTAAACTTGGATTATTGATATGTATTTTATATGTTTTTACATATTTATGTAGTACAATTTAAACTTGGATTATTGGTGTACATTTTATCATCTTTTTACATTTTTATTTTGTGTTTCATGATGATAAAAATTATTTAGATTTAATTAATATTAATAAGAAGTCATTAATAATAATAACAAATAATTATGACACTAAAAAAGAAAAATTGCCCAAACATTATTAAAATAATACCAATAATATATTTATTATTATTATTATTATTATTATTATCATTATTATTATTATTATTGTTGTTGTTGTTTAGTAAGTATATGAAATAGATGATTTAATAAGTATGAAATAAACTCACATCCACAAAAAAAAAAAAAAAAAAAAGTATGAAATAAATTTCCTTATATATACATTGTCCTTTTTGGTCATTTACCCCTCAAAAAGCCACTTTTATAAGTGCTAGCCAAACACTCAGCTTTTTCATTATGCACTTTTTAACAGTTTTTACCAAACACTCAGCTTTTTGAAACTCCACTTTTTCATAGGGGTGTCAATTCGGGTTAGCGTGTCGGGTTCGTGTCGTGTCGAGGTAGGGGTATTCGACTAAATGACTCAACCCTAACCCGACCCATTTAATAATCGTGTCATGATCCTTCAACCCTAACCCGACCTGTTAATAAAGCGGGTTGACCTGACCCAACCCATTTGACATGTTTAATAAACGAGTCGTGTTGGGTTGACACGAATGTAACATAACCCATTTCAACCTGCATAATATTAAATATAACATCCATCTAGAAATATTTTTTTTTACATCCCAAAAAACAGTGCATATACTTCAAGTCTTCAACTCGTATTCAAAATAATATAGTTCAACAAAAATATAACATTCATTTAGAAATAAATTCTTTACACTCCAAAAGAAGTGCATACACTTCAACCCAAATTCAAAATAACAAAATTTAACAAAAATATAATATCCTTGGAACTTGCCAAATGCTAAGTATCAATATTGAAAGAATTTGAGCAAACAGTAGAGTAATCCTGACTATGACCACGATTATCATTCATAGATTCTTTGTTGATGTCCAAATTTATAATATCTTCCACAAGCTCATCCAATTTTATTTGTGCAAGTTCTATGCCATAAAAAAAAAAAAAAAAAGTATTAGTAGTTCTAGGGTCTGAAAGTTTCAATTTTCAATTATATCCCTTGTAAATTTTTGTAATTACTCACTTTTTTTTTTAATTTAAAAATATGTTGGATATAAAGGTATTTGACAAATTTAAAATAAAATAAATATTTATTTGTTATATGAGTTAAACAGGTTGTGTTAAGTGGGTCATTTCGGGTTGACACAAATAAATTGGCGTGTCAAACGTGTCTATTGCGGGTTACGCGGGTTGACCCGCTTATAACACGTTTCTTATCGTGTCGCTTTCGGGTCGACCCGTTTATGACCCAAACCCATTAAGGCCCAACCCTAACCCGAAAAAACCCGTGTCGGGTTCGTGTCGTGTTCGCGGGTTGGGTCGAACATTGACACCCCTACTTTTTCATTATGCACTTTTAACAAAAGTCCACTTTTTCATTATGCACTTTTAACAAAACTCCACTTTTTCATTATGCACTTTTTCAAAAAGCCGAACCAAACTCACCCTAATAATGGATGAGTGAGGTTCATGAAATTTCCTCCCTGTTAATAAACAATTAGGTTAAAATATTGTTTTAGTCCATGACTTTTGATTTTCTTTTATAAATTTTAAAAAGATTCATTTTTATCTCTAAATTATTAAAAATGTTACACTTCTATTTATGGTAGTCCTAGATTTGCTGAGCGCACCGTCCTTTGGGAAAATCTATGTTCTGTCTCCCTGCTTCATAATCTTCCCTGGGCAATTATTGGTGACTTCAACGATGTTTTGGATGACTCTGAAAAACGAGGAGGGAATAGGGTTAGTATGACTAGAGTTTCCGCGTATAGGAATTGTATAAGCTTTTGTAATATGATCGACCTCGGTTTCTCTGGGCTTACTTTCACTTAGATCAATCGCAGAGATATTGGTGGGCTTATACAAACCAGAATTGACAGATGTTGGGCCAATCCTAGTTGGTCCCTAGCCTTTCCAGAAGCAAATGTGACCCACCTCCCTCGCATAAGCTCTAATCATTGCCCTCTCCTCCTAAGCCTATCCAGGGCTTGTGCTAGTAGAGTGGAAAGGCCTTTCAGGTTTGAGAAGATGTGGCTCAGCCACCCTAGGTTTTACCTCATAGTAGAGAAGGCCTAGGATGGGTCCCCACCTTTAAACCATGCTATCTCCTCCTTTGTTGAAGCAGCCATCTTATGGAATAGAGAGGTTTTTGGGAACATTTTTGTTCGAAAGAAAAAGATCCTTGCACGGCTTAATGGTGCCCAAAAATCCATTGCAACCAGACCGTCCGCCTTCCTCCTTTCCCTTGAGAAGGAACTCTCTTCAGAGTACACAGAGATTCTAAATCAAGAGGAAGAATTTTGGGCTTTTAAAGCCCATCTAAATTGGCAACTTCAGGGGGATAGGAACACCACCTTTTTCCATGCAAAAACAATCATTAGAAGGAAAGCCAACAGAATAGATCGCTTAAAAAATCGTCTTGGGTATTGGTTGGATTATGAACAACAAGTGATAAACCATATTCAAGATGGTTTTCAAGAGCTCTATAAATCACAACACCTATCTTCAATTGCCCACTCTGATTTTGATGTGGACTGGGCCACCACTCTTTCAGAAGGTGACTCGAGGATGCTATTTGCCAACATCTCTCCTCTAGAAATCCGGAAAGCTTTATTCTTTCTAAAGCCCTTCAAAGCTCCTGGTGCGGATGGGCTCCATGCGGGGTTTTTTCACCACTTTTAGCCCACCCTTAGAAGCTCAGTCACTGAGGAAGTCCAAAATATCTTTGTTTCAAAAAAAATGCCAGCCTACCTCAATCAAACTCTTGTCTTTCTTATCCCGAAAAGAATAGGGCCTGAGCTTTTAGGGAAATTTCGGCCAATCAGCCTCTGCACGACAGTTTATAAAATTGTTTCAATGATCATTGTTAACAGGATCCGCCCCTTTATGAAGCAACTTGTTTCTCCTCTTCAAGCGGCTTTTATACCTGGAAGGAAAGGTCTAGATAACATGATAATTGCCTAGGAAATTCTGCATTCAATGGAAAAGAATAAAGGACATTCTGGGGTTATGGCTTTAAAAATTGATCTAGAGAAAGCCTTTGACAGGCTGGAATGGAGTTTTATCAGAGAAATACTTATTCACTTCAACTTCCCCTCAGACCTCATAGCCATCATTATGGATTGTATCTCATCTTCTACTGTTTCCATTCTATTCAATAGGGGTAAGCTAGATTCCTTCACCTCGTCTCGTGGGATTAGACAAGGGGACCTAATCTCTTCATACATTTTCATTCTTTGTCTTGAGTACCTTGGCCTCCTCATTCATGAAAAGACATCTCTCAAGATTTGGAAACCTATTAAAGCCTCAAGATCTGGTCCTGCCTTCTCCCATCTATTCTTCGCGAATGATCTTATCCTTTTTGGTCAAGCCTCTCTTCCTACCGCTGAAGCAATTGATGAGGTTCTCACTCGCTTTTGCCATCTATCTGGCCAAAAAGTCAGCAATGAGAAATCTAGGATTCTTTTCTCAAAAAACACCCCCGAGGCAACAAGGGATTGTATTTGCAACTCTCTTGGCTTCTTAGAGACTAGGAAGTTTGATAGATACCTGGGTTTTCCTCTCAAATTTTCTGACAGGGGCAGCAAGGATTTTGATTTCAATATTCAAAATATCCAAAGCAAATTGGTTGGTTGGCAAGCTAATCTCCTATCTCTAGCTGGAAGGCGCATTTTAATCCAATCCTCCTCTAGTGCAGTAGCAGATTATGTTATGCAAGGTGTTTTACTACCAAATAGAGTTTGTCAAGAAATTGATCGAGCTAATCGTAACTTCCTTTGGGGATCTTCTTCTGAAAAGCGTAAGTTACATATGGTCAAATAGGAAGTTGTCACCCGCCCTACTGACCATGGTGGCCCTGGCCTTCACGCTGCTCGACCAAGGAACCTGTCCTTGCTCGTAAAGTTGAACTAGAACCTCTCCTTTGGAGATAATTCGCCTTGGGCTAAAGTATTAAAGGCCAAATACATGTCTAGGAGCTTTCCTTGGTCATCTAAAGGATCATGCTCTCGAACATGGGCAGCTTGTAAGGCTGCCAAACCCCTTATTGACAGAGGCCTAAGGAAAGTCATAACCACGGGCACCTCCACCTCCTTCTGGAATGACACCTGGTCTTCTCTTGGCAACCTAAGATCTGTCTTATCAGGTCCTCTTAACTACCAGGAAGAAAATAGCCTAGTTGCTCAGTTCGTTGATGATTATGGGAATTGGAAATGGGATAACCTCTCCTTCGTCCTCCCTCAATCTCTTTTAAGCATCATTAATGCTATCCCAGTTAATCCCTCCTCCTTTTGTGAAGACTTGACTGCTTGGGCTCCCTCTAAGGATGGTAATTTTTCTCTTAAATCAGCTTATAGTCTTGCCAAAGGGTTAAATGCTTTGAACCCTCCCACTCTTGCTTCTAGCTGGATTTGGAAAGTGAAAGCTCCCCAAAAACTTCTCATTTTCCTTTGGTTATTTTCTCACAATAGCATTCTAGTTAGAGAAGTGTTGGGTTCAAGGGGTTTTACCATTGATCAGTCATGCCCTCTTTGCAACAACCATGTGGAAACTATTGACCATCTTCTTAGGGAATGCCAGGCCTCGGTTAGTTTTTGGAATCAGCTTGGAGTTCCTACAAAAGCCATTCAATCCTTTGGTCTCCCTCTTTTGGATTGGCTGCATATCAATAGCACTTACAGCTTCACTTCAAGACACCTCCACATTCCTTGGAAAACTTTCTTCATTTTTGGGCTATGGACCTTATGGCTAAACAGAAATTCTGTGGCTTTCCAAGGAAAGCAGCCCAACCCCTCTATTGCCAAGAACACCATGTTTTCAAATTTAGGGCCCCAAAGTTTGACTTTTCGGGTTGGACAGCCCGGGAACGTCCAAAAGCCTCTAAAAGACCCAGAAAACCCTAATTTACTTATATATATACTCACCTTATGCCTCCATCCAAAAACCTATCTAGAGAGAGTTGATTTTTGCCTCCATATTTATTTATTTTATGGTTGTCTCTCCTCTCTCTCACCAACTCCCATGTGTTGTCCCTCCTTTCTCTTTGTTGAGTGCCATAGCAAATTTCTATTTTCACCGACATTCGAAATGGTGAGTTTTGCTCACCACAATGAAATGTGAAACAGTGTGCTTTTCAAGTGTGCACAAGTGAGTTTTTGGCTCACCAAAAAGACTGGACAACAAAACACTACTCAAAAGTCTTTCTAATATATGTAATAGAAATCTCAAATAGCATAACCGAATGAATCAACTCTCACTTTCCTTCATTGTCCAGGTACTAATACAAAACACTTGAGGGATCAGAATTCAAAAGGTAAATAAAATTGTTAGGACTATTGATTCTGCTTATGATACGGTTTTGATGGGTCCAAAAAATTTTGAACTATAAAAATTTAAGGAAGAAGTATGCTTGAAACTTCCTCCAACACACTACGTAGGTTTTAAAAAGACCAATAGCATGACTTTTTAAATGAATCTTGTGATATGTTTAAAAATATAAGTGAATAGTTTTATAAATCTTCACGTAATGGGATAAAAGAAATTCTCCAAACTGGTTTGAAGGAAAACCATATCTAAAAATTAAAAATTATGGCTTCATTAGATTTTAAGAGCTACTTAGCAATTAATACTAGTCACAGATCCACGCAATGCGTGGAAATATTATTAATGGTTATTTTGTGGTTAAACTTAATTATTTGAAAGAAAAAAATTTATAATAAAAATTTGTTAAGGATTATTTTATGAATCGCCAAAAGAAAATTCTTACCACATAAGTCGGTAAACTACCATTAATAAAAATAATAATAAAAAAGCCCAAAAATATAAGTATAACATAATTTATCAAATTATTCAAACAAATTTTTTTGAAGAAATCATTTAAATCAACTATCAAATGTATATACGACATACGCTAAAAATTTCATAATTAAATATAGTGTAGAGTAAATATGGCTTTTACGAAAACAATGAATTCAAATTGACATAATAATAATAATAAGTAGAAAAATAAAAAAAGAAGAGAAACCTTAGTGTAAATTTTTGTGCAATTGAATATTTCTCTCTTGTTATGGTTTGTTCATATGTGTGTGTGTATATATGTAGAGAGAGAGAGAGAGAGAGAGAGAGAGAGAGAGGTAAGTAAGAATGTAATTATTATTTGAATGATTATTGTGATTTGCTGATAAAAATTAATAAAAAATAATAGAAACCTAAACCGTATTTTTTTTCCTAATAAAATAGAATAGCCTAATTTATTGTCATTTAAAGTAATTAAAACAATAGAGAATATACTCATAGAGTGAGACATTTGTATTACCTATTGTAAGGCCACAATTTGGTTCCTAAGCCCATAAGGTAGTAGGATTTAGGCCCAAAGAGCCTAATATAATGAATTTGTAAAGAATTGGTTAGAAAACTAGACTCTAATGGGTTGAATAACAATTATAGTGGGTCCAAATGACAAGAAAACAAAGATAAACTAGTTTTACCCAAAGAAAATCGTTCTCGGCACAATCCGATGAGATTAGTTCTTGTATGTATATCTTTTTAATTTGATTACAAGTTTAGTTTTTTTTACTACAGTGTTTTTCTCTTAATTCTCCCATCCTCCTCTACAATGGGACTCTCCTTCTTTATATTGCCTCTCATTACTCCATTTCAGCCATCCACGTGTTGATCAAATGGCCAACCCTTGTCATTGTCTTATCAGCACATTCTTGAAGTTTTTAGAGATAGCTGTAAGGCTGAATATCATTGTTCAGGTATCACCTTCACATTAATGCGGCCAGAGAGTTAGCTACAGAGCATTACATGCGGTGGCAATAGTTTCCCTTAAATATTTCCTACTTTCTCGTTGCCTTATCCCTTCCTGATGATTATCCTTACTAGTAGAATTGCCTAGAACGCTGCTCTTGATGGCAAGCCCGCCCTTCTTACCTCTGCTCTGACAAGCCGAGGTGTCATTTGTCCTCGGACCTCTTTCTTGAACCCTCATGACCAGACCCCTATCTTCATTCACTAATATGGACTTCCGCGATGACGTTTACCTGTTTTCGGACTATTAGATGTCCTCAAACAGGGCCCACGGCCCAATATACACTACTGGGCCTATCATCCCTACACTTATAAGCAAACAAAGAGTCATTCTTATAGCGTTTGATGACTTTTAGATTTAGTAAACTCATTAGAAAAGAATTTGATTTATTATTATTATTATTATTAGAGTCACAATTTTTAGATAGTTTATTCTGTTTTGGCAAAGATGACGTGGTAATGAAAATGAAAATTAATTGTAGCATAAGTATATTATATATCTTATCATTTTTTTGGTATGATGCATCCTAATATGAAGTATTCATTATGCAAATTATTGTTCTTTATATCAACTTCAAAAATCCAGGTGGTAATAAAAAATAAATAAAAAACACCCCCACAATTGCTAGAACATTTGAATTTTTTTTTTTTAAATTATTAAATATTGGTTTATTTTTTCTTTCTTTTCATTGGAACTGATCAGTGAAGAATTTGGGCTCTTATCATTGCCTAAATTTTTACTATCATCATTGCAGCAAGAAATCCAATGAAACACACCTGTGCGTGCCGTTGAGGTGTAGTAAGCCCAACCCCAACGAAGCCCAC
>JARYZH020003011.1:0-12655 GCA_030021035.2 Notholithocarpus densiflorus
CACTACAAGAAATTTGGTCTTTAGCGACGGCATATAGTTGTCGCTAATGCTTTAAATATCGTCGCTAATTATATTGGCGATGAAAAATGTCGTCGCTAACTTTCGTCAAACGAAAATCGTAACAAAAAAGATTTTTAGCGACGATATTAATGTCGTTGCAAATACAATACTATTAACGACGACAAAGTCGTCTCTAGTAGTGACAATTGTCGTCATAAATAACTCAAGAACCCAAGACAAAATGTCGTCGCTACTAGCTCATTAGTAGTGACGAATTTTTTTGTCGTCGCTAGTAGATCATTATTAACGACGACATTTTTGTTGTCGCTAATATGTCATTACTAGCAACGACACTTGCTGTCATCACATATAATAATATATTAGTGACCACAAACATGTCATCACTAAAATTTGCATATTAGCGATGATATTGTTTGTCGTCACTGAAGATATGATAATATATTAGTGATGACAATGTCCTCGCTAATGACATTTTACATTTTTTTTGGATTTTTCTATAAAATTTACATTTTGAATTTTACATGGGTACCTGATGAAAAATAATAAACCACAATCTCATACATCACAAATTTTCAATCACAAATACTCATATAAGCATAACAACTGTTCAATCAATAACTACTAATAAGGAAAAACATACCCAAGTTCAATATCATATACATAATTTAAGTTCCAATCTATTCTCTCAAATACTAATCAAATAATAACATATTCCTCATTAAGATATGCTGCCAATCTAAAATTTGTTGCAATGATATGTATCTCCCCTTGACATCATATGTAAGATTGTAACCCAAGGCATGCGACATTTTAACTTGAAATAATGAGCATAAACCAATGTAAAGGTCAACTAAAATAGATGACAAAAATACTTACTAAATAGTTTTAACATTCAAGTAAATTTTAACATTCATATTTTTCAAAAATACCATAGATGAAAAGATATGAAAGCTTTATGTATTTAACAAAACTTAATCTGCATCAAGACTTATTCTCCAAAAGAAATAAGTCCAAATTAACAATCATAACAAAGAACAAATCAAAAGATATTAGGCAAAATATGATAGTATGGTTAGTAACATTTTGGTAAAGTAATTTATTCAAAGTCTATACAATTATAAAGATAACTACATAAAAGATTATAAAAACTACAAAAAAAAAGTGGACTATGGTGACGAAACATATTCCCACCATATGCAAGAAACATAGTTATCCAAACCAAGCACCTTAAACTTGTTTTTTGGTGGAAGTTTTGCAACTTGGATAGCTTCAATTAGCTTATGGAGAAACCTAATAGATTCACAATATATCAATTATGTATACAAGCTGACTCACAAAGCCATTTTCACTATTAGAGCTTCTCTGCCCCTAAGTTGAATGTTTAAAAGTCAAAATCTACCATTATTGGAGATTCTTCATATGATTTGTTACTTACAGTACATTAGTCCTACTATTGCAGTGCCTTGTAGAGCTACTAAATGACATGCAAAAAATTTCACTCACTTTTATTTTAAAGAAGCAAAGATTCCGTAAGAACACAACACTTTCCATTATTTTGCTAAATTCATATCTAATAAAATAAGTAATAGAAGTCATCTTCCTCACCATTTTCCGTAATAATAATAATATTATATAATATTATAAGGACCCACATTATCAAAACTAAAACTATGGTGCCCATGTTCTTTCAAATCCAAATAACAGAGTGAACAAATAACTTACTGTACCCATGGCTTCAAACCCAAAAACTCACAATATCAAAATTATAACTAGGAAAAAAAACGAAAAAAAGAAAAGAAAAAGCTTTTAATCACAGGGTTAGTTCATGCTCTCTTAACATGAAAGTATAGATCATTCAAAATTTAAAATTTAAAAAAAAAAAAAAATCAAAATCTCTAAAATTAACTTTGAGAGAGAACAGCAAAGAGGGAACAACGAAAGTGTAGATCCAATTAAACTTTCAAAACTGAAACGAAAAGCTTTCGTTATAGATGAACATGCAAAATTGAAAAAAAAAAAAAAACAATCAATCACAATTTTCATTATGGAATGGAGAAGAAACAAAGAGTGACGATGAGAGCTTACCGATTTCTGGAGGTTGAGGCGTGAGGAGAGGAGAGAGAGAATGTGAAAAAAAAAAAAAAAAAAACTGGGTATTTGGGTTTGTTTACAGGTTCAAAAAAAAAAGGGGTTTGTTTACCTTTAAAAAAAAAAAAAAAAAAAAAAATTGGAAGGCAACGTGTAGAGTGTAGAGTTTAAACGTGTGGTATGTTTACATCTTTAAAAAATTTCAGTTGGCGCCTAATAATTCATGGAGAAATTGAAATCGAGGTGATGAATGGAAGAAACGTGTGGACTAATGTGTTGGTGCATAATGTGTTGTAGACTTTATACGTGTGGCTTTTTTCTTTTCTTTTCTTTTTTTTTTTATGAAAGAAACGTGTGGACTAATCACTAAAATGATGAACTTGATAAGTTTGTCATCTATTAACTTGATAAGTTTGTTCTTTCTCAAAAAAAAACTTGATAAGTTTGTCATTTATTAAAAATTAATGATAAAATTTTGCTAAAAAAAAAGATTAATCACTAAAATGTTCCTCAAAAGTGAAAACAAAAATAAAAAATGACTAATGGAGTAATTACGGTAAGTATTTTTAAAAGGAAAATTAATTAGAATTTAATGAATTAGAATTATAATATCTTAAATTAAAATTAGATACTGTATTTTTATTAAAATAAATAGAAAGAGATAATGATAAGTTAATGAATATTCATAATTAACAGATAAAAATTTAAAACTAGTGAATTTTTTAGGGAAGAATTAATGGATAAACTCATTCCTAAAATATAGGTAAATTTGATAAATTTTAAATTACATAAAAATTCCTAAGAATTTGCACAAGACTAACATAGATTTGATAAAAAAATAACAAATAAATACTGCATGAAAATTACACCATTGGAGATTTAAAAAATATAATTATATGTTATTTGAAAAGAATAAAGAAAAAAAATAAAAAAAGAATGAAGAAATAATATTTGAATGAAATAGAGAAATGATAGAGAATCGGTTGGAAAGTGTATCTGAAAAATTGAATAAAATAATTTTATATTTTGCTTTATTGTTTTGTGTGTCTACATCTAAGATAAATACAAACTTCATATCTTTTCTTTTTTTATTACTTTGTTTTTTTTTTTTTAAACTTCAAATACGGTACACCAAAATACATCTAAAAAGAAGAAGACAAAAAATCTTATTAGTGAGCAACAAGGGGGATTCGAACACATGACCAAAGTTAGAGCACCTAGGAACTAACCACTATACTATTGCATGGCATGTTTGATTTATATGGAAACTAAATTAATTTATTCTAAATCTAGTATGTATTTCAAGCTTTTAAAGACAATAAAAACACACACATTTTTTTATGAGAAGTGCTACGTATAGAAACTAAATTAATTTATTCTAAACCTAGTATGTATTTCAAGTTTTCAAAGACAATAAAAAAAACACACATTTTTTTATGAGAAGTGTTACATTCACAACATTTTCACAACAAATCATAGGTGGTTAGTTATTATTGGTCCAAATTTGAATCTAACACTAACATTACTTTTTTGCCCCAACAATAACAACCAGTAATAACCTACCACTTAAAATTTGCTGCAAAAATGTTGGTGAAATTTGAGAACAATTGAATGGTCAGATTTAGAGAACATAGCCATAAAGGTACATAACACACGTCCATCACGCGCCATCCTTAGATTTGAAATCTAACCGTTGGATTCAAAGAGTGTAATGAAAGGTTAATTCTAGTAAATTATGGTCACAATCAAACGGTTAGATTTAGAGAAAAGCGTGGTCAAAGTTTAGTTAAAGTTGGTCAAACTTAATAGATGGTCCTGAGACCACTAGATTTTGTGAAATTCATATTCGAATCTTGATCATTGGGATTGAAGAGTATGGTGACATATTGGTGTTGGTGAAATTTGAGAACAATTGGATGATCAGATTGAGAGAACATAGCCATAAAGGTACATAACATATGTCCATCACGTGCCATCCTTAAATTTGAAATCTAACCGTTGGATTCAAAGAGTGTAATGAAAGGATAATTCTAGTAAATTATGGTCACAATCAAACGGCTAGATTTAGATAAAGGTGCGGTCGTTTTGTTAAAGTTGGTCAAACCCGGTCAAACTTAATAGATGGTCCCGAGACCACTAGACTTTGTAAAATTCATATTCAAATCTTGATCATTAGGATTGAAGAGTATGGTGACATATTGGTGTTGGTAAAATTTGAGAACAATTGGATGATCAGATTGAGAGAACATAGCCATAAAGGTATATAACATATGTCCATCACGCGCCATCCTTAGATTTAAAATCTAACCGTTGTATTCGAAGAGTGTAATGAAAGGATAATTCTAGTAAATTATGGTCACAATCAAATTGCTGGATTTAGAGAAAGGCGCGGTCAAAGTTTAGTTAAAGTTAGTCAAATCCGGTCAAACTTAATAGATGGTCCCGAGACCACTAGACTTTGTGAAATTCATATTCGAATCTTGATCAATGGGATTGAAAAGTATGGTGACATATTGGTGTAGGTGAAATTTGAGACCAATGGATGGTCAGATTGAGAGAACATAGCCATACAGATACAGAATACATGTCCATCTCACGCCATACTTAGATTTGAAATCTAACCGTTGGATTTGAAGAATGTAATGAAATGTTAATTCTAGTAAATTATGGCCACAATCAAATTGTTAGATTTTGAGAAATGCACAGTCAAAGTTTAGTTAAAGTTGGTCAAACCCGGTCAAACTTAATAGATGGTCTCAAGACCACTTGGCTTTGTGAAATTAGGTTCAGTGGGAAGGTTTTCAGTGGATTATTGGGTATTGGAGTAGTTGTTAGAAAATGTTAATAAAGAAATAATTTTGAAAGATGATGAACATCATGTTAACATTAACTTAGATAAAGTTGATTAGGCAAAATAATGAAAAATTTTATTATTTTCGCTCATATATAATGTATTATCACTTCTGATTTTAATTAATTTGAATATGTATGTTATAAATATATTTTAATTTGATTTATTTACTTACTTTTTGTAAATATTATTACATAATTGATGATTGAATTGGTTATTAGTTGAATATATAATGAATTTATTAGTTTGGTAAATATTGACTAATACCTTTCTTATGACACATGATACAGAAAATCAAAAATTGATTCACGATACGATTCACATTTTGATAACTATGAGAATTAGTAAGTATTTTGAGTGGAATCAGAACTTCCTCAATTTTTATTATTTTATCGATTTCAAGTTTCAAATGGGCAACATTATGATTTGAGAGTATTTTGAAGCAACAAGCCCTCCGTTGTCTCATATATATATATATATATATATATATATATATATATTAACTGATTTGAAAGATTTAAGTTACTTTGGAGGTTTCAAGTTTATTTTGGTCATTATATAAGTTTGGGGGTATTTTGGTCATTTTGACGAGGTTAATGGTATTTTAATCATTTCAAATATTTTAAAGGAATTTATGTCATTTTAAATATTTTAAGAAGCATTTGGAGGATTTGATAAAAAAAATCATATTATATCAAAATTGTTTTGGCCACATATTAGCGACGACAATCTTTGTCTTCATTAAAAGATCTCTTATAGCGACGATCTAATTCGTTGCTAATATATAATCTACTTCCCTCCAATAATTCCCTCCACTTTTTTAGTGTGAAAATTTTACCCTCCATTATATTTAGGTAGATATATTTGCGACGACATGTTATGTCATCACTAATGGCCTTCTAATAGCGGCCACTAATGTGTCATTGCTGATAAATAAAGCATATATATAATATACTTACTATATATTTTTGGCCACATATCTGTGACGAAACATAAGGTCGTCACTAAAGATGATTATTAGCGACGATAGATGTCGTCGTTAAAATAAACCTTATTTTAGTGACGTAAATGTCGTCGCAACAAAATTTATTGTCGTTGCTAAAAGTTTCCCTCAATTTTTCAGAAGTAAATAAAATTTCCCTCCATGGCGTTAGCGACGACTTATTAGTGACTACCTTAGTGTTGTCGCTACAATACACTTATTAGCGATGACTATTTATTATTGTCGCTAATGTATGCCTAATAGTAACGACTTTTTGGCCGTCGCTAAAACATTGGTTACAAAAGACCAAAATTCTTGTAGTGCTAGTTGGACCACAAACCATCAATGTTTATTCAGCAAATAAAAACAAACCATAAGTGTTTACGTACATATGGATAGAGAGGTCGGCGCTGAACCTAATTATTATAATCTGGTCGTTTGTGTAAGTTAGATTTTCAGGGAGTATGTGGCCAAGATGAAGCAGGCCAGGTTTGATCATATACGCTAAAATAGCCCAAAACAAATCAAGGCTTACTGGTTATAGTTATGGCAATTGGCAAGGCATTAATGTAACTTATGGCATTCACTTCATAATGATTATTCTTATTATCATTTTAAGATATCAACTAATTTTCGAAGTAGGCAGGGTTCAAATTTCAGATCTCTTACAAAAGACTTTACAAGTTAAGCTAATTGCCATTAGAACTCATATATAAAACTATATGTTAAATATAACCGCCAAGGAGATTAGCCCAATGTGGGGTTTACCAAAACTTCATTGCTGACTCGTTAGTTCTGATAATTAAAAATAAAAAGAAGAAAAGAAATAAGGTGTAAGCTAGTAGGAGTTGGACTACACTACTTACATATGGATAGAGAAATCGGTGCCCACCAATGCTGGTCGTTAACACAAGTTAGATTTCAAGGCGTATGTGGCCAAGAATAAGAAATAAAAAAAATAAAAAAATGTGGGTTTGGCTTATGGTTATGGCAATTGGCAAGGCATTAATGGTTACAAATGTGAGTTTGGCTTACTTTCAGTATTTTTTTAACTGGAAGTCTTCTTTTGTTTTAAATACACAATGACAAGTGATAGTGAGTTTTAATCTCCACATTTTATTTAGTTAGTGGATGATGTGGCAGTTTCTCATTAAAACAAAAAGAGATTCTAGTTAAAAAAATACCAGAGGTAACTAAGCCAAACCCTACAAGGGTAGCTACATACTATGAGAACAAAAATTTTTTATCTATAAAGGTTGCTCTATAAACAATAGGCAAGGCATTAATAGTTACAAAGGTGGCTACGTACTTGTGAGCATGGTTTTGAAACCCAGACCGAACCGGGCGGTCCGACTGGGAATCGAACTGAAATTCGGTTTTTTAAGCATAGAGAACCGGGTATACATGAGTTTTGAGAGAACCGGACGAACCAAGGTTCAACTGGGAAAACCGGACGAACCGTAGGCCGGTTCAACTGGTCATGGAATAGGGAAAAATTAAAGAAAAATGCGACTAACAGGATCCGAACCTGAGCTCTCACACCTTGTAAGCAAGACTAAAGCCACGACCAATGGACCAAGTGCTCTTCTTGGGAGCTAATATGCAATATTATTAAATTTATATTAAATTTACATGATTTATAGTTTCTAAACTTCTATGTCATCTTTCTCAACATATTAAATATTACTAAATTAACTTTTTATTTAAGAATAATACCTATGCAATTTATGAATTTATTTTAAAAGTCGTTTTTAGTTAATTGAAATGATTTCTCTTAAAGGATTATTATAAAAATTTCTTTTTATGCTTATTTATGTTGTACTATTTTTTATTAACCTTATAATGTACTATTTTATGTATTTTGTTTCAATTTTTAAGATATTTTTAGTAAATTTTGCTAATATTTACAAATTTAATATATTTATTTATATTTAAATAATTATTAAATTAATTATGACATCATCACGGTTCGACCCCGGTTCAACCTCGGTTCGACCTTAAAAACCTTGAACCTCTTCTTTTTACGGTTCAATGAACGGTCCGGGTTTCAAAACCACAAGTTGTGAGAAGAGAAATTCGTTTGAGTAACTGGATTGTATATGTATAGTATAGGTATTATTGCCTATAAAGGTTGAAATTCAAACAAATATTGTATTGTATATGTATATGTAACCATTAATGCCTTGCGAGAAATTTGTTTGAGTAACTGGATTGTATATGTATAGGTATTAATGCCTATAAAGGTTGAAATTCAAACAAATATTGTATTGTATATGTATATGTAACCATTAATGCCTTGCCAATTGTTTGAGAGCTTCTCTATTGTATATGTATAGGTATACATTATGTTCCTAATAACAATAATTAATAAATAAATTGAATTTCATTACATTCAAGATATCATATAAATCTCTCTCAAAAAAAAAAAAAAAAAAAAAAAGATATCATATAAATGATAAAATTCATATTCAGCAAAAAAAAAAAATGATAAAATTCACATAAATTAGAATATACCATAAAATTAGAGAATAGTTGAGAGATATTACCTCGATGATACTTTAAATTAATCTCATAACATTAGAAACAAATTACCATCAATTCATAAATGTTTTAGATAGTGGGGTTGAAGCGTGGACTAAATCACTATCTTGAGACGATACAAGCATCTACGAGGTTTCCGATGTAATAGATTAAACATTGTGTGTGCCGCCTCCGGGATACAACAACCCAGCCACTTTCGCTAATTATCCTTTAAGCCTACACTGCTTGTAGGATAGGAAGCTCTCAATAGCAATGTTATGAATATTGTTCCGTACCCCGTTTCGGTTTGTCCAATAGAATGGAATATTTCGGTATCGATCTATTTCGATGTACCGTTTCAAGGTATTTCGCGGTTCTTAAAAAATAATGTGTGTGTATATATATATATATATATATATTCTCATACAACATAAAATTATCAATTCAAAGAAAAGACACCGTTTAATTGTATAAAATTATAAATTAAACACAAATCCACAAACCACAAAGTGTTAAACAACATTTTTTAAAAATTACTCAAAATCAAAATCATTACACAAATCAAAATTCAAAATTCATAACCAAATGTATACCATTTCTTTAATATATATATATATATATATATATATATACCATATTATTTATTATATATATCAATTAATATAATATCTTATATATTTTATAGTCAAAATATATTTAAAATAAAATAAAATAAAAAATTATAGTGCTTGGAGAGGAAAATGAATGATAACTTGATAAAGTTCTTCAGCTTTTAATTTTTAGAGAAAGAGAAAACAAATATATATAAAAAATTAAAAATAAAAAAAAAGAACATTGTTACGTAAGAGCATGGTTTTAAAAACCTGTACTGACAAAGAACCGTAAAAGGGATTTGTGCGTGCCTTTGAGGTGTAGTAGGCCCAACCTCAACGGGGCTCACAACCTATTTGTAATCTGGGTATAGGATTTCCTACTTTGGGTCGTTCTCGGCACAGAGACTCTGCCAAGCTGATCTCTCACTCCCTCACTTTCCTGCTTCCAGCCTCTCCCCCAAAATCCCTCTCTTAACCTCCCTCTCCCCTCCCCCTACTCCATACCCAACTTATTGTATTTATAGCCTCAGATTAGTGGAAGGATCATGATTACTGCCACAGTTAGTGCAATTGGGGGTCCAATATTGTTAATTGTAAGTGGGTTTAGGTGGGAGTGGCTTTGGAAATAGCTCCCACTTCGTGATATATGCTTGGCAGTGACGCTTCCCGGGCCCCGCCGGGCAAGTGCATACGGCCGGTGACGACATGCCGAGCACAATTATGCGGCATGGTTAAAAGAGGACCGGCGTCAGCTTCTCGTCCGTTACCCTTTCTCGGAATACTCCGAGCATGGTCACGAATCTTTCACGAGTGGGGGCTGGTATTCTGGGCCCGGTAAAAGTCAAGGCGCTGGCCCATATCTTTGACCTATGCCCTAAGGCCCAAATGGGCCTGGGTACCAGGGGGCCGTACAGGATTGATTACCGGTTTTTTGGTCCGACCGGGGTCGAACCGATGGTCGAACCGGTGATGTCATAATTAATAATTTTATAATTAAAAAAATAATAAATAAATTATATAATAATTTTATAGTAACTAATAATATTTACTTTAAAAATTTTATATCATAAAAATTTAATCAAAATCATTAAAAACAAACTTATAATAAAAAATAAATAACTAAATAACTCCTCTACTATCCCACCTACCTCCATTGGCATTAAATTTCTCCACCTACCCCCACTTTATTTTCCTTTTCTCATTCAGTGAATCTGTACGTGATCATCAATTCAAAATTTGCTTGCATTAAATTTTATCCACCTACCCCCACTTTTTTCTCCTTTTCCCATGAATCATTACTTGCTTCTACACAAAATTCGAATCTAATTCTTCATCACTTTTCATTTCTTCTCCTCATTTTACACATCTTCCTCTACCTCTCTCTCTGCCAAGCAAAGTTCAACCTCACTCCACAGCTAGCATGTTCCCAAAATATCATTTCTTTTACAACAGATCAACGTTGCTTCTTCCCTAAATTTCGTTTCTTTTACAAGAATTGAAGATGAGAAAAGATTAAGTGTTCTTCAGTTCAATTCTTGTCCTTTAAAGTTTGTTCATCTGCTCAAAATACCACAAGGCAGAGAGAAAAAGGAGGCTAAGGCAGAGGCGTGTGAGAAAGGGTTGTGAGGGAAAGAAAAAGCGAGGATATGAGTTTTTAGGGTTAGGTTCCCCAAAACAACGTAGTTTTAGATTGGGAAAAAGGTCAAAAACGGTGTAGTTTTCAGTCTCAACACAACCGGCCAATAACCAGTTCAACCGTACCTATTTCCAGTTTCACAGTTAAATCGGCCGATTTTTTACTATTCCCGATTTTTAGTGATTTTTCGGTTTTTAATCATAACCGGACCAGATTGGTGGCCGGTTTCCGGTTGAACCGATCGGATCGGGTGGTCCGATCCGGTTTTTAAAACCATGCGTAAGAGAGAGAATAAAGAAAAGACAAATGAGAAAGAAGCAAAGAAAAGGCAATAAATGGAGGACTAATGCTGGTGCCATAACTTGTGTCTATATGGTGTCCTCATATAGACCCACCATCACCCCTGAAGTTTTAGGATGTTTGGATTTTACACCCTAACGTTTAAAATTTTGGATTTTACCCCCTAAATTTTATAAGTATTTGGATTTTACTCTACAAAATTTGAGGATTTTTGGATTTTACACCCTGAAATTTCAGAATTTAGAGATATAAAATCCAAATACCTCCAAACTTTAGGGAGTAAAATCCAAATTCTAAAATGTCGAGATATAAAATCTAAACACTCCCAAACTTTAGGGAGTAAAATCCAAACACCTCGAAACTTTAGGAGTGTAATTTGCAATTTACCCTTATAGGATAAAAAAATTAGAAAAAATTACAATTAGAGTTAAACCCAATTTTTTTTTTTTTTTTTAATTTGAGAGAGAAAGAGAGAGAGAGATTGGTATTAATTGATTGGTTGGAGGAGGAGGAGGAGGGTGCAACTTGATTTTGATCTTCATTAAGTGCTTCAAACGCATTTGGAATTAGAGTTGAAGCTTTCTCTTTTAAACTATTTTTCTCCAATTGCTTTGCTACTCTGAAAATACATATATAATGTAATCAAAGAATATCTTTTATCAGCTTTGAAGAATACCCAAGATTGATATTACTATGTAGATTAAGTGGGAGAGCATAGAATGGGTCAGAGGGAATGCTCATACCTCCATTTTTCCTCAAAACCTCAAATTTTCATCATGCCAAAATTGGGAGAAATCGAAAGGAATAGAATTTGAATTTATGAAAAATTTTGATTTAAACTTCCAAAATACTCCTAGTCTTCTATACATTCAACCATTTATTTTCAACTATAAGTATAATAGTAATATTGGTAGATAATGATTTCATTCCATTTTTCTATGTCACTCTCAAACAAGATTAGTTACATTTCATTAAATCCAATCATTTATTTTAAAACATCCAAATAAGATTATTTAATTTCATTCCATTCATCTTTTTTTTTTCCTTTTTTTCCATTACTTATATATATTCAATCTTTCATCCAAACACAACTTAAAGAAGGAAAAAAAAAAACCAATGTGGCCTTGTTATGTTAAAGAGAAGTGTATGTCTACAACATTTTTACAACAAATCATATGTGATTAATTGTTATTGATTCTAATTTGAATCTACAACTTAAATTATTTTTTTGCCCACCTATAAAAATCAATAACAACCTACCATTTAAAATTTGTTGTGAACATAGTATTTCTCTATCCTAAAAATTCGGATCATTAGCCTAGAGCCCTATGCAGGGACAGTTTTCATTCCTAAATCACCCTACTCAAGTAGAGAGCTAGCTTGACCCCAAACCATATGGTTACTAGAGTAGAGAGCTCATCTAGTAGGACCCCAAACATTGTGTAAAATACAGACCCAGAATTTTAAGCTAGCGGGGACCAAAATATAAAGAAAAAAAAAAAAAAAACTTCAAATAGACATCCATATAATATTAAAAAATTATAAATACATAAAATCGTTGTTTCTAAATATATTAAGATGCAATCATTTACCAACAAAGACAACAACAAAAAATAATTGTAGAGAGGGAAAATTCCCGACCTATCACAAGCTGACACGTCACA
>JARYZH020003013.1:0-12637 GCA_030021035.2 Notholithocarpus densiflorus
GTACCACCGAATGTGACAAAAGTACGGTCATTTTTTTAGGTTCTAAGCATATTTAAGTAATTTTTTTAGGTTACGAGGTCATTTTTTAGGTTTTAGTGTCATTAACTTATTCTTTAGGTTCTAAGGGTCTTATGGTAATTTTAAAGGGCTTCAAAGGTATTTTGGTCATTTTCAAGTGTTATGGGGTATTTTTGGTCATTGTTTTAGGTTTTTTGTTTATTTCAATCATTTCTTATGTTTTAGGGTAATTTCAGACATTTTTTTAGGTTTTAGGGTCATTCAGTCATTTTTTAGGTTCTAAAGGTATTTTGATCATTTTTTTAAGTTCTAAGGGTATTCCGATAATTGTTGAGGGTTTCAGGGGTATTTTGGTCATTTTTAAGTTTAATGAGGTATTTTGGTCATTTTATAGGTTTCAAGGGTATTTCAAATTTTTTAAAGGTTTCAGGGTCATTTTTGTAATTTTAAAGGTTCTATGGATATTTTGGTAATTTTTTAGGTTTAAGGTGCATTATGGTCGTTTTTTAGGTTCACTATTGTCACTTTTTAAGTTACAAGGTCATTTCAGTCATTTTTTAGGTTTCATGGTCATTTAGGTCATTTTTTATTTATTATTATCTAAGGGTATTTCGATTATTTTTTAGGTTTAGAGGGTATTTCTCTCATTTTTTATATTTTAGGGTCATTTCGGTCATTTTTTAGGTTTTAAGGATATCCCAATAATTTTTGAGAGTTTTGAGATTATTTTGGTAATTTTAAATTGTTAGAATGCATTTTGGTAATTTTAGTATATTTAAGGGTATTTCAGAATTTTAGAGACTTTAGGAGTATTTTTGCTATATATATATTTGTCGATTATTAGGTAATTCAGTGGGGCTAGGTTAGGTTGGCTACGCTCATATGTAATGTTGGTACGACTTAATGTGACGATGGAACTGTCAAATGTGAGTAAAAAAAAGAAGAACCATTGAATGTGACAAAAGTATGGTCATATGTGATATTGGTACTGTCTAGTATGACGATGGAACTGTCAAATATGAGAAAAAAAAATTAGGGTACCAACGAATGTGATAAAAGTACGGTCAGAAGTGATGTTGATATTGCACAGTGTGTTAATGGAACTGTCAAATGTGAGAAAAAAATAGGGTACCACTGAATGTGAAAAAAAGTACAGACAGATGTGATGTTGGTACTTCCTAATGTGACAATGGAACCATCAAATGTGAAAAAAAAATAAGCAAATGTGACAAAAGAACAGTCACATGTAATGTTGGAATTGCACAATGTGAGGATGAAACCGTCAAATGTGAGAAAAAACATAAAGAAACCACCAAATGTGACAAAAGTACAGTCATATGTGATGTTGGAACTGCACAATGTGAGGATGGAACTGTCAAATATGAGAAAAAAAAAGGGAACCATCGAATGTGGAAAAAGAACTGTCACATGTGATATTGGAATTGCATAATGTGAGAATGAAACCGTCAAATGTGAGAAATAAAATAAAGGAACCACCAAATGTGACAAAATAACTGTCACATGTGATGTTGGAATTGCATAATGTGAGGATGGAACCGTCAAATGTGAGAAAAAGTAAGGGAACCATTGAATGTGACAAAAGAACTGTCACATGTGATGTTGGAACTGCACAATTTGAAGATGGAATCGTTAAATGTGAGAAAAAAGTAAGGAAACCATCGAATGTGACAAAAGAACTGTCACATATGATGATGGAATTGCACAATGTGAGGATGGAACCGTCAAATGTGAGAAAAAAAAGTAAGGGAACCATCGAATGTGACAAAAGAATAGTTACATATGATGTTGGAACTACATAATATGAGGATAAAACCGTCAAATGTGAGAAAAAGATAACCTGGTATAGCAGGTTACCTACTAATGGGTATCGTACCCCTCCCAAAAAAAGGGGGTATGGTAGAATTACCCTTTGTTTATATGCTTAAAAAATAGACAATAAAAAAAAAAAAAAAAAAAAAATTTATGTTGTTCAACAGAGAGCAATAAACACACCCGCAACTCATAAACCAAAGCCAAACCGCGCAAAACACCAAGCAGCAATAATACCAATTGCTGCACCGAATTGAGATCCAAAGATGCGGCACAAAGAGTTCTCTAATTTCGGGACAAACACAAATCCAAAGTCTCTTTCAGCCAAGCCACAAAACACTTTGCGGTATTGTCTATTTAACTATTTGTAATACTATAATACTTATTCCTTGGTAGAAAAAGAGTACCTTTCTTAATAGACAACGAATACTGTTTGTTTTTAGACCCCTTAAAATACAATCAGATTAACCTAGTTAATGTAATACTATAATACTTATTCCTTGGTAGAAAAAGAGTACCTTTCTTAATAGACAACGAATACTGTTTGTTTTTAGACCCCTTAAAACACAATCAGATTAACCTAGTTAATTAGCCAAGTGATTACTTAGTCAAATTAAACAGATCTAGGTTAACACAAATATATCATATCATTGTAAAGTGCGGAAAATAAAGAACACAACAATATCCCAGGAAAACCAAACCGGTAAAAAACCTGGGGTGAATTTAACCTAGCTATCCTCAAGGTAAAACGAATTCACTATGAAAGAATTGAAGTTTACACAATAGCGACTTAGACCACTAACATCCTATTGCTATCTCAAGTAGGAAACTTACTACCACGACCCCATGATAGCTCCAAGTCCACGAACTACTTCTTTTTTGAATTCCCAGCAAGTACAAGCACTCCCGCTTGTGTATCTTTAAGCTCTTAATGCAACAATTGAATGATCACTAAGTTCTTGACATCAATCTTGAATCTTGGAAACCCTAAGTATGTGTGAAGGCAAACACCTCTAGATCTCACAGAAGATTTACACATACAGCATAAGGAGCCACTCTAAAACGTGGCTAGGGTTTTCCCTTTTATACTTAGGGCAAAACATAAAACCCTACATGTCAAATGGGCTTGGGCTGAGTTGAAAAAATTCTGCAGAAAAACAATCTACACGAGCTTCGATCGGTTAAGTCTAATTCTCGATCGATCGAGCTAGGCAGATTTACACAGTAAATCCTGCAGAACACTCGATTCCAACTTTACACATAAACACACTTTAAGCAAGTCTAAAAACAAAGACTAAAACGTTTTGATCATGGTTTGCCAACATTACAAAATGAAGTTCTAATACATTTAACCTAAAGTCTTAGAACCCAACAAATACTTTTCTTAGTGAACACGGAATACCATTCTTGGTAGATAAAAAATAGCTTTCCTTAGTAGACAATGAATTTCCAACTTGACTCAAATTCCAAGTTAAATTAGGATTTTCACCTTAAATAGAAGCTAAAAATCACAAATTGAGTCAAACTTTACAATAATTCTCCACACTTAACGAAATTAGCAAAACACCAAATTCATTGAATTCCTCACTTCATCTTAGCATGAATTGAGCCACCAAAGACAAATTCTTTAACAGTTATTATATTATTTGGTTGTGTTAACTCTGCCCTTATGTGCTCATTGCAATTGCCTTGGGTGTAAAAATCCCATTTCAAGTGAATTAGCTTGGTTTTTGGACTATTAAAAAATCCATGTAAGAAATAAACAGTGCTTTATTTGTAAGTTCTACAAGTATTGATTATAGATATGATGACATTCGATTATGTTATGACCTTATATTAAGTTATTTTCTCCACCCGTGGAAGAAATTGTCTGCTCAGTAATTGATCACCACTTAATAATTACTGTTTTGCAAGTAGACATCCTTGCAATGAATAGAACTATCTTTGTGCCTGTTGCTTTTGTTTTGATGCGTATGCATCAACTGTCTTTACACCTTACACAGTTAACATTCCTCTCACCCTCTTTATTGCTTCTATGATGGTGACTTTGGATATGGGAGACAGCTTGAGTGAGGGTGAACTGGTGAAGAAGTCCCTTAGCCCATCACCCTGCGGATAATTTCTGCCCAATACTCTAAATGTCAAAGTGAAGAAATTCAACAAAATGCAGGTAAACAACGGATCTTGGTAAAAAGAACAACTAATTTGATAAGTGATTTTAAACTAATTTTTTGTTAATTAAAAATAGGTATTATATGGCACCATAAGGAATTCTATCTAAGTTTTGTCTAATTTATAATTAGCAATTGTTGGTGGGTGGGTTAGAATTATTATTTTTTAACTTAATATCTTAAAACTTTATGGCCTATTTGGATTTTGGGAGTAGAATAGAGTAGTGTAGAATAGAGTTTGCGAAATTAGCTCATTTTCAGCCAATTCTACTATACTTTCTCTCATGGGTGACTCTAGGTATAGTTCAGGGGGTTTAAATAAACCCACTGAGCTGGGCCAAAAAAAAAAAATTATATATAAATTTTTTTATTTGACCCTCTTAAAATAAAATTTTGAACCTCTTGAACCTAAATTTTTTTAAGCCCAACTGAAATATCTTGGTCTTTTTAAACACAAAAAAAAAAAAAAAAAAAAAATCCCATAACAAACCAATTTGATCTAAAATATGGGAAAAAAAATAGTAAGCCTAACAACAAAAGTATAAATTTTTTTCATCTTAAATCTAAAAAAAGCCATTTAGATCTCGCTTGGAGTTCACTTAACAACAATAAATAAAAGGTTTATTGCATTTAAATACAATAGATGATTTCAAAGATTTAATCTTAGCAATAATAATTAGTATGTTCATTGTATTAAGAAACAATATGCAATGAACTCATAGTTCATCTTATGCTAAAATGCAAAACTCACCCTCTAAGTTTCACCTTTTGTCATTTTAGTCCTTTAAGTTTGACTTTTGTCATTTAAATCCTTTAAGTTTTAATTATACTCAATTCAGTCTTTCGTTTGCTATCTGTTAAATTGCATCGTTAACTTACATAAAACGATGTCGTTTTACAGTTTAATTAATATTTAATTTTTTTAATTTCTGAATTTTATATAAAAAAACGTTAATTTATAATATTAAAAAAAAGCTTAAACTAAACCCAAAACAGAGTCGCTCCCTCCCACTCGTGAAGAACAAAGTCTGAAACCCCCCCTACCCGATAACAGAGAAACCAAGAGGGAGAGAGAGTGATTAGAACACTCAACAACAATGCAATTGAAGAGAGCAGATCGGCAGCTAAGTTTATACTCTGTTTTGGTCTATTTTGTTTATACTTTGTTTGACTTTTCTGCTTTCGCCAAGATAAAGAATCTTGAATTTTAGGCTTCATTTGGAATTTCATAAGGGAATTGAATAGAATGATCATAAGGGAAAGAAAATGAATGAAATGGAATGTATTTAAGTAAGGTAAATGAATTGAAAAGAATTGAATGGAATGGAATTAAGTAACCTTGTTTGGATGTTTTAAAATAAAAGAATGGAAAGGAATGATTTTTTTTTTTTTTTTGAGAGAGTTTCAACCTATGGCGTCCGCTCTTGATGATAGCTCTTTATTATCAGACTAAGGCATCAATCAATTTTTTGGTGTATGCGGGGATTGAACCCCAGATCTCTTATTCAACCATCAGAGACTTTACCAATTGAGTTAACTGGAACCCACTCAAAGGAATGAAAATGAATAGAATGTAAGTAACTTTGTTTGGAAGTAAAATAGAGGGAAATTAATGGAATCATTTTATGACAATATTACTATTAGACCCCTATTTTAAAATAAAAGGTTGAATATATAGGAGTATTTTGGGAGTTTTAGTAAAAAATTCATTAAATTTAATTTCATTCCATCCCATTCCTTCCAATTTTGGGGGGAATAAAAATTTGAAGTTTTAAGGGAATAAAGAGAAATGAGTATTCCCTCCTACCCATTCCATTCTCTCACACTTAAACTCTCAAATAAGGGAATGAATAGTCCATTCCCTCTATTGAAACTCTCAAATAAGAGTCCAAATCTTCTGTCTCATCAATTGTGCTCCACTTCATGCTCCACCAATAAAACTTGGACAACTAACCTCCCTTATTAAATGAGATAACTCTAACTTTAACACTCAGACGTTAACGTTAAAATCCCTTTCTTTTTTTTCTTTTTTTTCTTCTGCAGCATTTATTTCTTCTCTCTCTGTTCCGGCTTTTGGTTTCTTTTTTTTCTCTTCTCCATGTGGTTTGTCTCTTGCCGCAGCTTTTGGGATTGATTTGGACTCTTCCCCTATTTTGTCTCATTGTATTCCTTTCTCCCAAAGTCAGAGTTCGGCTTTTGCTTTTGTTTTTGTATGCCACAACTGAGAAATTTGGGTTCTCCATTGTACTACCACTAGGTTTCCTTTGCAGGTATCTTTTGCCCACCAGTTAGAAAAGTCTAATCTTGGAGCCATTAAAGTTTGGAACTTGGAACCTCAAACTGAAAAAGTAACACAAAAATTAAGAACCTTTGAAGAAATTTTTTTTCAGAATCTAGATCTCAAAATTGAGAAATGAGCAAAATCCATTTTAGAAACCAGCTAAGAATATCGAAGAAAAGCTAAAAGGAATTCACTTTCAAGGCTATGCATTAATTCCACACACACATAATGTGAGAAAGTAAAAAGAAGAAAAAAAAACAAGAAAGAGGAGGAGGTCCTGAGAGGTGAGTGCTTGTTCAGTTCTATGTAATTGTAATTGTACTCTCACAAACTCAAAAGCCACTCTCACTCACTCTTAAACATGGGAAAAGCCACATCATGAGGGAAGGTATCTATCTGCAGCTGTAAGAGTCCCTTGAAACCATGAGGGGTATTTGTCAAGCAATCCAGACAACAAAAGCACAGCCTCCCAAATAACTCCCTCAAAAATTTTAACTATTCTTAAGTTTTGGTGTATAATTTCCAGCTTTTAGAATCTAACTCTGGTACTTTAAAATGGCATGAAGGTTTTTTTTTTTTTTTTTCCTTTAATACTATGAGTTTCAGTGTAATGTTTGGTGACAAGCTTTTTTGAGCAATCAAATGACAATTCACCATCATCAAGGGATATGTACAACTTCAATTGGTATGATAATGTTTCTGTTTCTACAGAATAGGTCCGATTTCTCTGTTTTGTTTTCTGCAGAAATTGTTTTCCTGCATAATGTTTCTGTTTTCGCAGAATTGGTATGATTCCCCTGTTTTTGTTTCTGTAGAAACTGTTTTTCTTGCATATAATGTTTTGTTCTCGCAGAATAGGTCCGGTTTCATCTCCAAAAAAAAAAAATCTATTGAGACATATCCGACCTTATCTCAATTGAAACACAAACCAAAACATATCAGTCCAAGTATTCTCAGCAGATATCCATTAATCCAGTCATTCCTTATCAAATAGAGTTTGATAAAATAATGAAATCTGGAATTTAAATAAAATGTTATCCGTATATTCAAATCAAATTGTAATCTCTACAATAAGATATATACAAGAGAGCTCCTATGGAGGAGCTTCCTGTCCCAGTCACTCATTTAAGAATTTCAACAAACATGTAGAATACAAAATCCATCAACCCCAATTATTTACTGACTACAACCTTTACATCATTCAAAAGCGTTTTTCTTTCCACATGTTTCATAATGGAACAAAAATCAAACACCATTATAACCATAGACAAGTCACTTTGTAGAAACCAATAGAAGCAGATGAACACTGGAAGATGAAGTGAGGATGTGTCTGTAACTGGGGCGAAGTGAGGATGAAAATGAACACTTGAGACGTCAACCACATAGAGAAGAGAAAAAAAAGAAACCTTGAAAGCCTTGAAGGTAGATTGTTGCAGCAGGAGTCTCTCAAAAGTTGAAACAAATCTGCACCTATAGGACAAAAGGACCTCTGTAGCATACAAAAACAAAAACAAAAGCAAAAGCCGAACTCTGACTTTGGGAGAAAGGAATACAATGAGACAAACTAGGGGGAGAGTCCAAATCAATCCCAAAAGCTGCGGCAAGAGACAAACCACATGGAAGAGAAAAAAAAGAAACCAAAAGCCGGAACAGAGAGAAGAAATAAAAGCTGCGGAAGAAAAAAAAAGAAAGGGATTTTAACGTTATTTTGTCAGTAACGTGAGTGTTAAAATTAGAGTTATCTCATTTAATAAGAGAGGCTAGCTGTCCAAGTTTTATTGGTGGAGCATGAAGTGGAGCACAATTGATGAGACAAAAGATTTGGATTCCTCAAATAAGGGAAAGGAAAAATATTCTAAAATTATTTTTTTCACTCATTTCCATTTTATTCCATTCTCTCCTCCCAAACAAGGGCTTAGGTTCTTGGAAAGATACATCCTTTAAGTACAAACACTTTTGGTGAACCTTCAAAGTACAAACATAAACATGTAACTTGTGAGCATAGAACGGTAATGCAAAAAAAAAAAAAAAAAAAAAAAAAAAAAAAAAAACAGTTATGCACTAGACAATGGCCAGGTACCTTGATATCCCTCTCACTTTGAACCTCTGAGATCAATTAGGGGTGGGGGTGTATTGTTAGGCATAGTTTTGTATGTTGTATTAGTTTGTTGTATCAGTTTGTATGATGGGTTGTATGGTAGTAACTGGATAGTGTAGTGTGTTAGTAGTATAAGTGCCTAAGTGTCCATATGAGGCTTGCATATTAGTATTGTAGGGTATAGTGTCAAGGGGCATGGATATACGAGTTGGTTAGTGACTGTGCAAGGCAGTTAGAGTTAGTTAGAGACTTGTGGGTTAGTGACAGCTGTGAGGTGTGGTATAAGAGACCAATGAGTTGTACAATAGGTAATGAAGCAAAGTGTAATTCTCAATTCAATCTTTTTCTTTTATCTCTCTGTTTTCCTTTCCCCAATTCTTGGAGGCCTAGTTGACCTCGAATCCAGCTATACAATCAAACCATTGAATTCAATCCTAACAATGGGGTTTCGGACTTTGTTCTTCATGGGTGGGGAGGGAGCAACACCGCAGTTTTGGGTTTAGTTTTTTTTTTTTTTTTTTTATATATAAAATTTAGAAAATTTTTAAAAAATATTAATTAAACTGTAAAATGACGTCATTTTGTGTAAGTTAACGAACTGTTACTGATGAACAAAAAAGTAATTTCAGCAGTGGGTTTAAATTAGAACTAATAAAAACTTATTCACATCACTTTTTATCTTTTATTCTCTTGCAAGTACCTATTATGGACAAATTTGTAATAAGAAAATCATGTAGACTATAAGATTCATTTTTTACCCAAAATGCTTTTTCTTACTGACTCCCCTAAAAATATATCCTGGAGCCGCCACTGCTTCCCCTCCCTCCACCTCAATTCAAACATGCCCTTAGTTCTTTTCGTCTATTTGTCTTACCTATTTCATTGGGTGGTTGTCCATGCCATCCACCCATTTATTCAAAAGGTTGAGGATTGAATCAGTCTGATGCCATGTATTGGAATGAGAAGAAAAAGGGACAGTTCGGGCCATTGTTTGAGTTGTTTGTTTGATCTTGTTGGTAGAGCATTATATAATCTCTAGAACTCCAAGTCTTATATAGTGATAATTGCTTTTGAAAGTTTTTGAATCATATATCCGTAAGGGTAGGAGATCATCTTGAAGTTTGAAGCTGCATAGCAAAAAGAAGATAAGTGAAGTTTCAACGCCAACAAAAGATAAGCAAAGTTTTATCGCCAAAAAAGATGAGTGAAGTTTTAAACTAGGGGCATTGCAATTGATTTTGAAAAATAATTTTTGATCAAGACTCTTTTTTTACATAACTAGGGGCATTGTCCTATTTGCTTTTTATTTGCATTAAGCATGCTTAAATTATGAGCATTGGCCCATTAGTTTTCATATGCAAGCTTTTCATCGATTTTTCTATGCAAGCATGTTTATACTAGGGGCATTGTTCCAAATTAACTGGTTTATAACAAGCTTAAGAAAGGAAAATTTTCATCTTTGCAGGAATGAAGCAAAGATCTCTCATTCATTTTGGCATTCAACAGCAGCTTCAAGTCTAGATCACCAAATCAGCTAAGAAGTCTCCTACATCACACAAGGGCCAAGGCTCAACTAAGGAGTCTCTTGCATTCATTGAAGTTGATTAGTATTGTCCAACAACTCAGGCTCTAGGGTTTGACAAATTTTTTTTTTTCCTTGAAAGTCACAAAAATGTTTTCAGAAAGTCCAACAAGATATTCAGAAAATTCTTAACTTTTTTCAAGGAAACCTGAAATTTTTCATACTTTATTGACAAGGTTTTTCAAAAAATTCTCACAAAAACCAAACAAGGTTTTCTAATAAAATCTTCAAAACCCAACAAGGTTTGTGAACAAAATTTTAAAAAAACCCAACAAGGTTTTTCAACAATTTTTCAAAACAAGGTTTTCATGACTTTCTCGAAAAATCAAACAAGATTTTTAGAAAATTTCGACATCTTTTTCAGAAATTGAGGAAAATCCTACAAGATTTTCAATCATCTCTCAAAAACAGAACTCTCGACAATGTTTTCCAAATGATTACACAATTTTCACAAAAACCCAACAAGGTTTTTATCCAATTTCCAAAAGACATGACAAGACCATTCCAAGAATTCCCAACATGTTTTCACAAATACAAAATTTTGACAAGATTATCAAAACTTTCATAAAATACCACAAAGTTTTTTTTTTTTTTTTTTTTTAAAAGAAAATTCAACAAGATTTTCAACAAGTTTCAGGTTCAAAAATTTTCAAAAAAAGACAAGTTTTAGAAAATTTGCCAAGATTTTCACAAGAAAACCCAACAAAGTTTTTTGTTATATATATATAAAACTTTTCCTCAAAAGAAAAAAGCCCGACAAGGTTTTTTTAAATAATTTATAGGTTCAAAATTTTTGAAAAAAAAATAACAAGTTTTTTTGAGAAAATTGCCAACACATTCTGGATCAAAAATTTTCGGAAAACAACAAGTTCCTAAAACTTTCACAAATTTTCATCACATATCGGTTAAATTTCAAGTTGCAAAATTTGGTGTCTTTCTTTTGACATTGACATTCGCTTTTCAAGCTTTGTCAATGAGAGGCATTCTGTTGACACCCCATTTTACAACTTGCATTTAACCAATATTAAGGACAAAACAGTAATGTTGCACCAAGGGCATGATCGTAATTTCAACAGGTAGATTTTCAGATTTGTGATACAAAACAAATCTTGATGCTCTAACGATCACAATGGTATGTCATGGGCTTTGATCGAACCATCAGATCAAAAGTTATCATACAAACAATTTTCAATGATCATGGCTCTCCTATACAATGGGCCCGATCACGTCCTATTTTAAATACTTAATTTTGATTGGTTCTAACAAAAATTAATTTAAAATTAATTAAGTATGAATTTTGATTGGATTTCATTTTATTTTATTATTTTTTAAGAAATAAAAAAAAAATTCCTTTATGGCATCTTATCTGCTCTTTTGAAAAACAATTTGGAGAGAGAAAAAGATATGATCCATGAAAAAATTTAAAAATAACAGAAAATGCTCAAAAACGTTACTATTTTCAGCAGCAACTCGAATTTCATTTTTGGCCTGGAAAACGTTGAATTTGGTTTTCTCTATTTCTAGAAAAGTTGTAGAGAATTGAATTTTATTTCAAAAAACACTAATCCCGAATCAATTGAAATTTTGAGCAGAAAGTTATAGCCAAAATACGAAGCAAGTGCAGAAGATAACACAAATTCAGCATCATTTTCAACTTTCTTTTAAAATTTCAAATGGGGATCAACACCAAATCTGTTCAAGCTTATCTAATAGGCTTATCCCCTCCCTTAACTTCAGAAAAAGCTTTTGAAAAACAAGTTGGATAGAGAAACAGATACATTCTATGAAAAATTAAAAAAAAAAAAAAAAAAACAGAAAAATGCTCAAAATACGTTACTATTTTCAGCAGCAACTTGAATCGCATTTTTGACCTAAGAAATTTTGAAATTTGGTTTTCTCTATTTCTGGAAAAGTTGTAGAGAATTTAATTTCCTTTCTAAAAAAACCAATCTCGAATCAATTGGAATTTTGAGCAGAAAGTTAGAGCCAAAATACGAAACAGGTGCAGAAGATAACACAAGTTCAGCATCATCTTCAACTTCCTTTCAAAATTCAAATGGGGATCAACACCAAATCCGTTCTAGCTTATCTAAACAGGTTTATCTCCTCCCTTAGCTTCAGAAGAAAGCTAATAACTTAACTTTAAAGTTAAGCCATCCCTTCCCCTATAAATAGAGAAGACCTCTTCCATTTTCTGCACCCCATTCTCTCTGGAGAGCTAGTGAGAAAGCAGAAAAGAAAAGCTGTGGGCAACCATTGTTCTTACTTTGGTTGTAGTTTAGTACTTTCTTGCTTTCTTCCTAGCCCTTTAAGTGATCACTTCCCCCTTTAATTTATGCTCTATGCTGGTAAGTAGTTAATTATGTTCTTTGAATTTCTGCACTGGTTTAGTTTAGGCTCTTTTTATCATTAAAATACTTGCCTTATTTTGTCCTTCGTATTCTAAATTTCGTGGAGTCATACTTGTTTTAATATATGGTTATCTTTCTTATTCTCATATAATGCTTCATTCATGGTGTCTTATTCCTCTCTTATAATTTTGTGTCTTCTCATATGCTACACACTTCAATGTAATCTCTTAATGTAATTCAAATTTTTTAATACAATCTCATGATATCTCACATGCTTAATGTCTATTGTCTTTCACACCTATAGTT
>JARYZH020003014.1:0-12632 GCA_030021035.2 Notholithocarpus densiflorus
TGTGTTCAAATTTTGCACTTGTGAATTGCTTGATATGGATAATGGTGTGGACTACGATGTTAAGTTAGTAGCAATTATACTTATCTTTCATGTCAATACATAATTTCAAAAATGCCAAATACACTTATAATATACTAAAGTATGAGATGGAAAGATTGGATAGAATGAGGCAAAACCAAGAGAGAATTGATACTTTGGGATTGAAGCACATCTCAACTTCTCTAAAGGATTCTGCTCAGTCCAATTGTGCAAAAGGAAAAAGAAGTAGACCTAGTGTTGTGGTAGATGATGATTATGTATCACCTATTGGTGACGATGGCAATGATGATGAGTCATCTAATTCTTTAATCCATAAGGTGCTATAAATGTGATGTATTGTTTACTACAATAGATGTTATTGCTATTAGAATTATTATATTAGATAATAACTTTGTTGTTCCATTATTTGTAATGACTTTGTTGTTCCATTATATGTATGTTTGTTAGTTATAGATGGCACCAAGACGACTTACACGCTCGCGAAGTGAGGTATCTATCCTGGTGGTCCAATCTACGAAAACACCTCCTAAAGCAAATCCTCCCGCCCAAAGTTCTTCTAATGCGGAGGCGCAGGCTACCAGCGCATTAACTAGCACGACTAGCAATTACATAGAACATACTTAATTACAACTGCACCCTGTCTTTACTATTGAGATTATACTTCATTTAATTTAGTTATAATGTACATGGAATGTATAATTTTTTAACATTGATAATATCTAAATAGGATCTACTAGCAGAAATACTCGTGGACCAACACGTGGTATAGCAATACGGGCCCTTGTTGAAAAAAGTAGTAAGCTGCCAGTACGTATAGCTGCAGAGTATGCTGCTCCTGTTAGGGAGAATGCATGCAAGCTTGTCAATCAAATTGGCGTACAAGTGCAAAGTAATTTGTCCAGTTACAACATGAAAAATTGGAAAAAGATGAAGTAAATGTATACTGTTTTATTCATGATCTAATAAATATCTTGAATGTTCTTTATTAGAAGAAAAAAAAAAAAAAATAGGAACAAAACTTCAGGCAAACATAAATGCGGGACAAAGGCACTTGCTATTAGGGTTGATGAGGATGTGCATGGTTTTTTATTTTCTTAAACCTTAGTATATTACATATTGTGATTAATTAACTATATCTATCTAACACTTGAATGTTAATTAATCAGACAAATAATAATGGCGGTCAAGTTCCTGAATTGGCAAAAATCTTCAAAGATGTTCATTTCAATTCAAAGACAAATATGTGGATACACCATGAGGATGAAGCGACATATATATGTGTATCATTCCATCCCTATCATGTTTGTAAACCTATAACATATGTAGTATTAATGTTGTGATTGTTTGTTTCTTTCTCTCTTTCAAATGATAGGAAACTGTTCTCAAAGTGCAAGAGGGTCATTGTCAAGATCCTAATACAATTCTCCTTACACAAGAGGAGATCTCAAACTTGATTTGTAAGAAGAAGTCTGGTATTGTAAAATGACTTGGCATGAGACCTTCCTCTTCTCTAGTAACCACCGCCTCATCTAGTTCCACGGTGAAATATATCCATCGTCTAGAAAATGAGATAATTGAGCTCAAAGAGGCAAGAGCTAGGGACCAAAAGGAGCGAGCTAGGGACCAAGAGATGCGAGCTAAGTAAGAAGAGGTCCAAAAGAATATTCTTAACTTTTTAAGGGGTAAGGGTTATGATGACGCTCTTACCTATGGGGGTGATTCATCTTCAAGTTAAAACACTTATTGGTTAGTACTTTATTTTAGCAATTGACCCGCACTACATGGTGTGACTATTTTTTTTGATACATTATTTGAAACTAATTGTATTATATTACACTTGAAAATCTATATTTGCTTTCTACAACTTAAACATTAGGAGTTCTGATTTTAATTCATTGGTGTAGCTACTCTTAATGCATTGTTAGTGTTAGGACATATGTGATTTAATATTAGGAACATATGTCAACATTTTATGTAATTGGCTAATCTTTTGACAAAACGCACTTTACTTGTAATTGGGTAGATCTATGATGTATTTAATACTTCAAAAAACAAGAGTTCAAATATAGTACTGAAGCCATGAAAATCTGTCCAAGAAGCAAGTGAAGAAGTGCTGATTCATTAAAACTCGACAGCTACTCGACAAATAGCTATCTATCGAGGTTTAATGAGGCTCGACAGATACTATCTATCGAGGTATCTATCGAGAATTACAAAATTCAGATTTCCAGATCTGATTTTTGTCCCATGCTTGTATATTTGTGTAAGGTTTCTTTTCTCACAACCCTAGACATATATAAAGCTTATTTTAAAGGCTGTCACATAAGATAATACAAGGAGAACATATGCAAAAGGTGACCGATGCCTTATTCTCTTTAAAAGAAACTACTGCGTTTTTGCGCCTTAGGGTTTTGTAATCAAGTGCTTCTTGATCTTCATTGTTGATGAAGTGAAGAACTTTGCAGCCAACATCTTCTTCAAGTTGGTCTGAAAGAAACTACTATGTTTTTGCGCATTAGGGTTTTGTAACCAAGTGCTTCTTGATCTTCGTTGTTGATGAAGTGAAGAATTTTGCAGCTAACATCTTCTTCAAGTTGGTGTGTTAGTCACGTACTGGGAGTCGTGCATCGTTGGTTAGTCACGTACTAGGATCCGTGCAAAAAGGGTGGCGTTCATATATTAAAGAGTTCAGAGGTTCTGAAATGGTGGAAGATTTCTGTTGTAAGTTCATCTACGGGAATTGTAGAGTCTAGGGACAAAGGTTTTGTATTAGATCTGAAACTTCTCTTTATTATAGTGAATTGCTTTTCGGGAAGGTTTCCCCCCAGGTTTTTTACTGTGAAACTAGTTTGTTTCATTGGTTTTCCTAGGTCATCATATCTTGTCTTATTGAATTTTCTGCTGTGCATGATTTTGACATGATATTGATGTTTGTTTGTTTTAACAAGTTTTATTCATAATAAATCTAATTAATAACTTGGATTTAAAACTTGTTAATTCTATCAACCGGGGTCTAAATTTCCCAACAGTTAGAAATGTTTCTTATAACATAGTTAATATTTTTACTTTACGATTTTAATGTAGTATTGTTTTTAAATTTGTGCAGATTTCTTATTGGTAGCTTTTAGGGGATTTACTTTTGGCATTACTTAAAAACATATGAGGACATCTTCCGTTGATTCTAATTATATTATGCTACACTTTTTGTATTGTTATAAAACATCTTGTGTTATTGTATGTGTTGCAAACAATTATTGTATGGAAGAAATTTGAATTAAATACTTGTTTTAGTTTTTACTTGTGGAATGTATGGATCGTTTTTTTTATAAATGTGTTGTTGAAATAAATGTTTTATTCAAATGTGAGGTTTTAATAAAGTAATGACATGTTACAGGTTAATATCAAAGCCATGAAAAAAATAAAAACAGAAAATAAGTTTTAGAGACCAATATTTCCGTCACAAATATTGCAACAAAAAATTGTTTTAGTGACGAAATATTTCGTCACTAAATGTAGTAGAATTTTGTAAGAAATGGTTTTAGTGACGAAAATTTTTGTCGCTATATGTGCCTGGATTTTCCTAAAAATAGTTTTAGTGACGAACTTTTTCGTCATTATATGTACCCGAAAATAGTTTTAGTGATGAAATTATTCATCACTAAATATGATTTAATAAACTCAAGTGTTTTTGGCGACGAAATATTTTCATTGCTAAATAGTGTTTTTAGCAAGGAAAACATTTAGTGACGAAACGTTTTCGTCGCTAAAAGTTTTTTTTTTTTTTTTAAACAAATCGGAGTTTTAGTGACGAAATTTTTCTTCGCAGGACTTTCAGCGATGGGGTTTCAGAGACAAAATGAGTTTCGTCGCTAATTAGTAGATTTCGTTGCTAAAGGTTCTTAGCAACAAAAAACTGGACTTTTAGTGACGAATATTTTCGTCATTGAAAATACATTTTGTTGTAGTGAATGTTAGATTTAGATTTTTTATTGGTGTAAAATTATAAAGAATAGAATTCTCATTCCCATTTTTTGTGTTTGATACTTTGATTCTTGTTAATCACTTTTGATTGTAGCTGAGATTTTGTTGTCTGCAACCAACTACTATTGGTTGATCAATAAAATTCTTTCAATGGTTTCATTTTTTTAAATTCTTGAAACAAGTATCATAACTAACCTAAACCAACGCCATCGATGATAAGTGAATCAAAATATTAGAAAAGATAAAGCATAATTCTGATACCATGTTGGAAAATAACAAAACATAGCTTTTATTTATTTATTTATTTATTTTTATTTTTTATGAACTGATGATGCTGAAAATCGTCAATAAGCCACACAATATTCACGTGCTCGAAACAAGGCCTGCGAAACAAAGACAAAGAAAAACCCTAGGAGAGTACCGGTGTGGTACCGGCCAAAAACTCTCCGAAGGTTAAGTCAGAAAACCTTTCACAACTCTAGAGTGCCAGAGTGGTAAATTATGCGTACCTTGGTTTGTGAGGTTCTTGGGGTTTTTATAGTAGTATAGGGTTGACATCCGTGCCGTGATTAAGAAGGTGTTTCCTTGTATGAGAGATCCTCTTTTATTTGCGTATTTTGCGGAATTCTTTCCTTATAGGACTCTCTTGATTAGGGTTGAGCATGGTGCGCAAGATATTTCCTTATATGCTTATGCGTGTAGGCCAAGTAAGGCCATGTCAGACTCGTCAGTGGTTCTACTATTCCCTTCAGCTTCCTTTTGTCAGCTTCTTACCTTCATCTACACATTCCAGTCGTCACCTTTAGGTGTTTGACTCCCCAAAGGTGACGTCGTCGGCTTAATGACTCCCCAAAGGTGACGTCGTCGGCTTAATCACGGGGTCGTCGACCTTACCTTGTTGTTGTTCAGGCTTATGGACATGTGGGTGAGGCTAACGAGTTCATTAGGGCCGTCATCTTTGCCTACAAGTGGACAAGTTTATCAAATCCACAAAACTTCCCTTATCATGAACAAAACATAACTTTGATACTACAATAAAGTGTATGGAAAAATATAAATAATAAAATAAAGATAAGAGAGAGATGGAGAGTAGGGAATTAACATGGTTTGTTTTTAAAGGCCTACAACCATGATGACTACATATTTATTATTAAAAATTATATTTTACAATGAATCTATTGAAAAATATTTCTAGTAGAAATCTTAGATAAACTTATAGTTACACTACCTGCACTACTAGTAAGATTATGATTACTTTACTTATATACTCTAAGTAAGATAAAATGTAATGAACATGAACTAGAGTTATATAATAGACTTGGGTTTTCACTAGGATTAATTGGATCTTGATATCTCTAAAATATTCCTCAAATTTAAGGTGGAAGCTTGAGACAACTTAAGACTGGACAGAAAGTGAGACCTTGTAGAAAATTGTGATTGAATAGGATGTGGAGTAGAACAAGCAAAACCAAATTAAATGAAGCATAAACGACAAATTGGAACAAAGGTAGGACTCATGCAATGATCGAGGCTTGAATGTTGTTGAGTGTTACTGATTAGTAAAGTTGTATGAAATTTTTTTGTGTGAAGATGATAGAGAGACTCGTGAATAGAAAGAAAGCCAACTAAGACTACTAATCAAAGTTTTAGTTTGAGTAACGAAACCTAAATATGATAAAGATGTATGACTAGAAAGAAAGATAACAGAGGATGCTGTCAATCATACTTGACCAAGATGGTTCAGAACACATGATTAAAGGAAAGTTGAAGACCATGTGTAGAAGAAAGATGCACATGCCTATTGAGTGTAGTTGAGATCGTCAAGATTGTCTCGTTAAAAAATATCAAATACGAGAAATGCATATATGAGATTGGCATGACATTGTTCACGATAGAAAATAAATTGAGAGAAGCCTATATAGTGGCTTATAGCGATGGTGTGAGAGAGAACCTTAACTTTGTCACAACAAAGAATATATTAGGATGAGCCAACAAAGTGACTGGTAGTAGTGGTGATAGATAAAACCTAGACCTAGTGATTAAAGATAGGGATTACTATAGGCTAGATACATTCGACTTTGGTATCATATTAAAAAAGATAAAACATAACTTCTTTTTTTTTTTTTTTTTTTTTTTTTATAATACTAAGTATTTTTAACACACACACATAGAAATGGCAGAAAGTTTTTTTAAATAAACTTACAGTGGTGTTGATACAATGATATGTGCATGGAAAATTATAAATAATAAAAGTAAAGATGATAGAGGACATACAAATTAACATTGTTTAATGTTAAAAATCTAAATCCACAGGGAAAGCTTTGATAGCTACATATTTACCATTAAGGTTTTTGTTTCACTATTGTCTTTGCAAAGCCAATAAGCCCTTATGGTTACTTGCACTCAAGGGACATAAATGTACTCTTGTAAAGCACAAGATTCATAACCGGATGTGAAAATAGCTTGAAATAATACTAATATTTACAAGGCCCAAACCCAAGAAGCCCATATATGGTATGTGGCAGCAAATTTCAAGTGAGAGAGAAAATTGCAGCCTCTGCTTCCTTCTTGAGCTTAGCTTGTCCCGTAAGGAATATGCCATGCCCTGATATGGGTTTCGTTCAGCTTCATCTAATTGCTTATTTCATGTGCTTAGCTTGCATTTTCAAATTGCTTGACATATAGATCTTCCCCGTTTGGTTAATGTTCGATGAATGGTCCCACCACATACTGAGTGTCTCATCATAGTAAAAGCATCCTTTCAATATACATTCTAAAAGTGAAGGTTATAAAAAAAATATACATTCTAAAAGTGAAAACGGTGTATTTCAACTTTCAATGGGAAGACTAAAATTAAATTAATTATCATTTTTTTTTCAAATGATGTTATGATTACTATCAATTTAGAGTCTATTTGGATACCGCTTATTGCTGAAAATTAAAAACTTATTGTTGAAAATACTGTAGCAAAATAATTTTTAAATGTGTGAATAGTGCCGTAAGACCCAATTTTAAAGCAAAATTTGCTGAATTTCGTACTTGTGGGTCTCGTGAATAGTGCATGGGACCCCGCCAAAAAAACGCAGACATGCAAAACGCTACTCCTACCACTATCCAAACTCACACTTAACATATAAACCTTATCAATTGATATGTCATCTTTTAAATATAATAAAACAATAAAGTAATTCAAAATTTTATTTATAAAAAATGTTGGGAATATTATAATTTTATTTTAAAAGTTTTACAAACTGATGTATCAACTTTTAAATCAAAATAAAAATTAATTAAGAAATTACATAAATTACAATTATTATTATGTTAGTTTGTAATTATTTTTTTTTAGTAAAATTGGTAGTATTTTTACTTTTTTTTTTCTTGTGTATAGAAATTGATACATCAGTCGGTAAATTCATACAATAAAATTTGCAATAACCATAACACATTATTTTTTGTTGATTGTATTATTAAAGTATCATCAATTAAATTCATTGTTAGATCTTTTTGTTAGCTTTTTGTAGTATAATTAGAGGTAACTTAATAAAATTTCATCAAAAATACTGTTTTTGTTTCTAAAGTGTGCAATGAAGTTCATTTTTAAACCCTAAATCCGAAAAAAAAAAAAAAAAAAAATCATCCCTAAACTATTAAAAACGTTATATTTTCTATCTTTAAATGTTAAAATGATTTTTTTTTGTCCCTAATATATTAAAACAAGCTTTTCTTTCGTAAACTTTAAAAAGATGTTTCATATTATGCATTTGACCAATAGTTTCGTGATTCCTATTCAACTTAAGTGTTCCTTTACATTAGGGTTCAAGTTACACCTAATATAATTTAAAGTAATATTATATTACCCAATATTTTTTTAATTAGATGTGAATTTTGATAAATTCACTACTAGATTATGTTATATTCGTATATTCTCTTTATGCTTACAAAATTTAAAGATGATCAAAGATCAATAGCAATAGTAATGTCATCAATAAATTATTTATTTTCAAATTTTTGTAGTTTAAAATAATGCATAAAAAATGTGTTTGTGGATCGAATGCTAAATTACATCCGATTGGAATGAAATTTGGCATACATGTTAAGAACATATAGAACATGTAATTCAACAGTTGTATTTTTAAAATATGAAGTCAATAACAAGTTATTGGGTGATGTAACATTGTTTAGAGTTACACTAGGTATAACTTAAACCCAACTCATATATATATATATATATATATATATATATATATATATGTAGCGTAACAAATTAGTACACCCCAGTCCAAAGTGCGCAAGACCCGGGCCCAATAAGTCCACTGCAATATGTATTTGTAGAGAGTGGGCTTAAGAATTAGATTTGAATGGTGAGGGCTTCGTTTTTCCTATTCTCAGAGACAAACTAAGAAACAGTTTAGAAGGCCCAAAGCACACCAAAATAACTTGGAATAATTCCGTTTTGTATAGGTCCGAGGAGGAACCCTTTTGTTGTGTTGTTCACGTTACAAATCTTCCTTTCTACTTCTGTTTTTCTCTCTCTTCCCTATTTTTTCAAAATCCGTCCCCCCTCCAATGGAGGAGGAATGGCATTATATACTCATCTTCTAAGCATCCTATCCTTACACTTGTCATTCATCTAAGGTGCCCCTTGATACTTATCCCACCAGATCTTTTCTTTGGCCTCCCTGTGAGAGGTCATAGTCTTGGTAGCACTGTTCAGAGGTCTTCTCCACATAAATGCGGCCAGAAAAGTAGTTGCAGGGTATTTAATGTGGTGGTAGCAGCTTTTCTTTAGATATTTTCGGGAATCTTTTCCTTCCCAGTAAGCTCACCGAGTTTGTTTCTGTCATAGGGGATTCCAGGAAGATTACTTTAGCCACTGGGATTCTTCCTTGAACCGAAAACTTTATATCCGAGGACTATACCCTCCTCGGACGGAATCGCCGGTCCTATGTGTGAATCTTTCGAAAGTAGAATGCTTTGATAGCTGCCACATTGCTCGGCCCATGAGACCTCCTCGGACAGAGCCCACGGCCCAAGATGCGTGAATCTTGGTTATTTGTCCCCACAATAGCCCCTCAAAACTTCAATTTTCCCTCCCATCCGAGGAGAAAAAGTGAGGTTTTGACTTTCAAGAGATAAAGACTGAACATTTACTTCGCACGTGCGGGGGGGTGCGCCTTATTTGCATTTCGTGATGACTTCTGACGCTTCGCAATCCCCGAAGCAGTTATTAATTACTCCAGGAGGCGTCTTGTCTCCCACATCCAACGGTTGATGCGCAGATCCAACGGCTGGTATTTCCCTTGAATTTATGAGCGGGATAATTTCCCCTCCCTCTCTCTCTGCTAATATAAAGCTTTGAGAAATCATTCACCTTCTTCTCCAAAGAAACTTCAAGCGCTCCAGAGACCTTTAACGCTCCTGACTTTCTAAAAACACCAACTCCCAAATTTCTGTCGTTCTTTCTCGTAAGAGGTCTTCGAAGGTCTTCTCAGTAGGCTTTCAGATACTAGCACTTTTAATCCCGTAAGTCCATTTAGTTTTGTGTTAGATTTTGCTTATCGGTCTGTCTCCTCGGCTACCTTATTTGCTTTTCTTACTCTCCAAAACTGTCCATTCTGTCTTTAGGTTGTGAAATATGGGTAGATTTGAGCGTCTAGTAGATTCCCCAGCCAAAATAGAGGCCTTTAAGCAGAAATACCATATACCTCAAGAGGTTGGTCTGCGGTATTGCTCTTCAGAAGAGATTGTTATACCTAGAGAGGCCGGAGAGGTAGCTATTCCTATAATAGCCTTCATAGAAGGGGGAATGACCCTTCCAATGGGTAGGATAACCCGAGAGTACCTCATAAACCATAGGTTATGCCCTCACCAATGCGCACCCAATATGTTTAGGATTCTCGGGTGTGTCGATGCTCTAGAACAGCATCTCCACTTGGGCCTCACCTGGCATGATGTGGTTCACCTGTACGAGTGCCACTCACAAGTCGACGGAGGCTTTTATCTCAAGTCCAGGTCGTCCGTTGTGAGGCTCATTTCGTGCCTCCCCAAGTCCAATAAAGGGATGAAAGATGACTACCTCATCGCCTCAGGGGCATGGCACGATGGTCGACCCTGCCCAACTCGGGAGAGAGAGACAGGTGGGGTACCCTAGAGTTAGATCCCTTAACATAGGGTTTAGACTTTATCCTCCATCCATATTTTGCGTATTGTAATCTCTTTTGATAGTAGATTTCATTGTTCAATCGCACCTGACCTTTTGGTTACTTTTGCAGATAGGACACTCGTTGCTCCTCGGCTGAGTCATACAAACGTGGTTGCCCTCAACTATCTTCTTAGGTCGGAAATTTTTGTGAGCGAGGATCGACAACTACGAGCTGTCCACCTCATCTTAGATTTCGAACCTATCTCAAGGCTTTTCCAGGAGGTCGGCAACGCTATCAGAGCTGGTGATCGTCGGATCAATCGTATTGACGTATCAAAACCAGATTTTCTGTCTCGAGAAGACCTGCCTCCTGTCGCTCTACCCGTCTCTCAGATCCCTCCCCCACTTGTGCTTCCACTACGACAGGTCCCTCTCGGAGTTGAAGTAGCCGAGGAAGAAGAAATTGCTTCCTCGCGGGCATCTTTAGACGAAGAGATAGACAAGTTCCACTTTGAGGGAGAAGAGGGTAGACAAGAGGAGCCGGTACAGCTCTCGGACTCGGGGGACGACGCAGATAGGCTCTCCGTAGCCATCCAGCCAGCATTAATCATTTCCCGAGTAGATTCAAGCTCAGAAGAACACGGGGAAATGAGTCCAAAGGAGAGGTCATCGTTGAAAGGTTTGGTGGCCAACAGAGGCAAGAAGGGAGCCACGAAGGGTCCACCCCAGGCCTTGCCTCCTGCCAGTCTACCCCCTCCGCCTCCTCTTCCAGCTGACCTAGCACTTCGTGCTATTCCTGATTTGAAGAAGAAAAGGCCAATGCAGGAGCTCGAAGAAGGCGAGGTGATTCCTCCGAGGGGTTCCAAACAACAGAAGACAAAAGACCCGAAAGATAATAGGGCCAGTTCTGTTGACAGCAGGGAGGAGGCTGAGGTGCGCAGACAGCAGCGATTCTGGGCCCCTCGGATTGAATTGGATGGGGCCCAAATTCCATGGGATGCCACGATCCGGGAGGCCCAGAGAGGTCATTCAGCCCATCTGGCCCAGGCTTTAGAGCAACCCCTTCTGCTCCCACGAGACATGGAGGCCCTTCGGCGCACCAGGCAGCCCGATCTCTTCATGTCCTTGAAGAAGGATCTTGCCCTGGTAAGTTAGATTTAGGTAATGATTTAAACCAAACAAGGTTATGCATCTAATCAATATTATCACTCTCGCTTTTACTTGCAGGTCACTCAACAGATCTATGTGGCCAAAGAGTGGGTTCGGAATGCTCAGAACAGATGCGAAGCTGAGTCCCACTCTCGCCGTGAAGTTGAGAAGAACTTAGGGAGCCTGAAAGAGGAGAAGTTGCAGCTGGCCGAGAAGCTAAAACTTGCAGAGCGAGAATGCGCAAGCGCCAAGGCTGGGTTGAAAAACGTCGAGGCCCAGGCCGAGGACCAGAGAAAGCAACTCTATACGACCCAGCTTAATCTCGCCACTGAGAAAGCAGCGGTGCTAGCCCTGAAAGCTGAACTACAAAAGGCTAAGGAGGCAGCACAAAAAGCAACTGAGGCTGCAAAGTCCGCTGAGGAGGCGGCCTACGAACGTGGGGTAAGGGAAACGGAAGAGAGGTTGGCTGAAGAAGTGGCTGAATTGTGCAGGGAATACTGCACAGAGACGTGGATGGAGGCACTTAATCGTGCAGGGGTCCCTGCAGATTCAGAGCTAAGGATATCCGAGAGCGTGTTCTTCCCTGAACCCATCAGGGAACTTCCGACCAGTCCTCCAACGCTGATTAGCCTTCCTCTCCTTCCTCCAGAGCAGATAGCTACTGCTAGTGTCCCTATTGGAGCTGCTGAGGCTACCAAGGGGGTCATTAAAGACAAATCTGCTGAGGATTCCCTTACCATCAAGGACGTGGTTTCTCAAGCCAAGGCGACTGAGAAGAAGTCTGATGCTGGAGGTGTCAAGGCCAAAGCTAAATCTCCCGAGAAGGGTTCTCAGCCTTTGAAAGAATAGCTGTAGAAATTTCCTTTCTTCTTTTTTTTTTGTTTAAGTGTAGCCACCCTTTTTTTTGTTGAAGTGTGGCTTCTGTATACACTTATGATATACTTATTCTTCTGTTGACTAAAGAATAGACTTGTTTTTTCTTTCCTTTTGCATTTATACTTTTGTCACTTGCTTTTGTTAAGGTTTGAGATAACTTTTATTCACATACTAAGGCCCTTGTTAATAAATACATTATAACTCAAATTCCAATGAATATATTATATGAAAAAGACACTAAGGAATTAATTGGGTTGTACATGGCCAGAGGGTTTTACAATAACTTAAGTTTTACTGGATCATGTAAATGGAATGTCATTGCCTGATAACCCATAAGTGTATTGACTTTCGATTCAAGCATTTTTATAATAAACATAAGTGTAATAATTTCCCCAAAGCATCTGGTCCGAGGACATCAGGCATGACTAAGGTTCTGTTTAAACAC
>JARYZH020003015.1:0-12620 GCA_030021035.2 Notholithocarpus densiflorus
ATAGTCAAATCCTTAAGACAATGTATTCTTGAAGGCATTCAAATGTATATAATCATCAAAACCCAAAGATATTGAGTTACATTCATCAAGCGTGGTTGCCAAAATTGGGAGTCGGATTGTAAGATCTACGATCATACTTGCCAAAATGACTCGGATCATGCATTTTTTAGGATTGATAGGATTGTGCGGGATCAATAGGATCCTTCGATCCTGCCAAAAATCCAAATTTGCTTTGCGTTTGCTTTAAAAAAGAAGTCCAATCAATCCAATGGATAGAAACGATCCAATATACCTTATACTATCAAAAAATCTCTCACTTTAAATTAAAAACTTATTCCCTAAACCCCTAAAATCAACTTGACGGCACTGAGTTCATTATTCCCTTCGCAAGTTTACATTAATTTACATGATATTGTTGTTAGTTCATTATTCAACAATTCAACCTAACATTATTTGTTTATACTTTATAATATCTATTATGTCATATGAGGAGCAGGCATCGATAAAAGATTGTATTTTTTTGTAGATTTTGAATGCTTACATGGTTAAATATAGTTGTTTCATTAGTATAGAGTATAGATATAGATGTAGGTCATGCAACAATTCATGTATAAAGATGACTATCAATACGTAAATTTTCATTTTTTTATGGATGAATTCATACTTTATTAGATTATTCAACATACAAAGTCATTATCAATGTGTTTTTTTTTTTTTTTTTCCCCCCCTCAAAAAGTAGGATCTTATGATTCATGATCCGATCCTACAATTCACGATCCCACTAACCTCCCACGATCTTTTGTAGGATCCTGACTTTGACAACCTAAATCAAGCCAATTAACCATCCGCTAAGGCACAACCCATCAAAGTAAGGGAACGGTTCGTGGAGTGACCCAAGAGGAGAGAGTAGCAACTATTCATTCATCAAGGGATCAAATGTAATTTGCCACCAAGTCTATTACGAAGGCATATATCTCTAATTCCTTTTTACTTTTCTACATAAGTTTAATTCTTTGCATATAAATTTTGATGATATGAATTGAGTATAAGTAAGCCTGCCTGGTGACCAGAACATGTTAAGATAAAATGTCACCGGATGATATATGATCATCATGTAAGGTAGGCCAAAATTTCACACGTTGTACACATGAGTACAAATGAAAAACTCAAATGAGATAATGACATGTGTTAGGACATATGTGGATCATGTTAAGAATATATGTCATTTAGAATTGGCTAATCTTTTGACAAAATGCACTTTACTTGTAATTGGTAGATCTAGGATGTGTTTAATACTTCAAGGAACAAAAGTTAAAGTTCAAGTATTGAAGTCATGCAAATCTGTCCAAAAATCAAGTGAAGAAGTGCTATGTTTTAAAGCTCAACAGATAGCTCGACAGATGTATCTATCAAGATTCAAAATGTGAAGCTCGACAGATAAGCTTGACAGCTGTATCTATCGAGATTTACGAAAATCAATTTTTTAGAACTGTTTTTCATGCATATCCAAGCTATGTGTTTAGGTTTTCTTTTCTCACAACCCTATACATATATAAGGATTATTTTAAGGGCCGTCATAAGATGGTTGCACTTGTTGTTGCAAGCATATATTGTGACCGAAGACATATGCCTTAGTTCATCTTTCTCTTGAAGAAGCTGCTGCGTTTGTACGCCGTAGGGTTTTGTGACCAAGGAGCTTCTTGATCTTCATCGTGTGGATGAACTAAATAACTTTGCAGCCAACATCCTTCTCAAGTTGGTGTGTTAGTCACGTACTTGGATCGGTGCATCGATTGGTTAGTCACGTACTTGGAGCCGTGCATTGAAAAGGAAAGATTGTCACTACATTACAAGTCCAATTGTGTATTAGGGTAAGGGTTCAACTGTAGGTTGGTATAAGGTACTGAGATTTCTTTACTTGTAACCGCTTATTTTGATAATAGTGGATTCTCGGGAGTGGTAACCTTAAATTCACCCAGTGAGGTTTTTGCCTTGGAAGTTTTACCCATTCATAAACAAATAACCATGTCAAATTTATTTTTCCGCTGCATTTAACTTAGTTGGTGATTTATTTGTGCTACCACGCATATTGCATGTTAATTGACTTAATTAATTCACTTGGCTAATTAATTGGTTAATTTACCATAAGTGGTCAATACATTCTTGGCCTATCAAGTGGTATCAGAGCAGGCACACTCTGATTATGGTTAATCTTTGCTGTGTGATCCATTGACTCCTATTTGACATGGATAGAGGACAATATTTAATTATACCTCCTTTATTTGATGGCACTAACTATGCATACTGGAAAGTAAGCATGAGAGCTTTCTTGCAGTTATTAGATGAAAAAATGTGGCAAGCTGTGGACATAGGCTGGACCAAGCCAAAGCGGCTAACTTCAACAGCAGAGCATTGAATGCCTTATTCAGTGCAGTCACGAATGAGGAGTTCAAGAAGATATCCTCCACTAAAACTGCAAAGGAAGCATGGACCATCTTCTAGACAACCAATGAAGGAACTAAGGCTGTCAAGGATTCAAAGCTTCAGAGGTTTACCACAAGCTTTGAAGAAATTAAGATGGAAGAGGATGAGTCGTTTGATGAGTTATGTGCCAAACTCAAGGACATAGTGAAATCTGCCCTTAATCTTGGGGAAACCATTCCCGAACTCAAGATTGTTAGAAAAGTGCTCAGATCTCTACCTGAGAGATTCCATGCCAAGATCACCGCCATTGAGGAATCAAAGGACATTGATAAAATTCCTTTGACAGAGTTGGTTGGCAACTTGCAGACCTATGAATTGGGTTTGACCAGGATTAAGAAATCAAGTAAGGGTAAGAGCATGGCACTGAAGGCCAAAAACAGTGACACGGATAAGTCTTCAGACAATGAAGATTCTAAAATGAAATCCTACATCACAAGGCAGTTCAAAAAGTTCATAAAGAATGCCAATGCGAAAGAATATGACAAGGACCGAAAGCAATCCAGTTCTTCACAGTTCAAGAGCTAAGATAAAGGGAAGAAGGATGCTAGGGATGGCGGTCAATACACTGTTCCCTCCGGACCAAAATGCTTCGGATGTCAAGGTTTTGGACACATGAAACAAGAATTCCCAACTTATCTCAAGACCATTGGGAGAAGCAAGGCCCTTGCTGCTACCTTGAGTGACACCAAGCTTGAGGATGATTCGGATAATGAGGATGATGGAATCCTAAATGCCTTCACTGCCACTATAAATCCTACTGAGGGGATTGTTGAAGAAGTGGATGAAAAAGAGGACTTGGTGGAGTCTAAGTATGAGAAGATGGATGAACAGGATGACATTCATATAGCCTATGCAAAATTATACAAGGTCTCTGAAAAGCATGAGAAATTGTATAGGCTGACCACCAAGAAGCTCAGTGATGTAAAGCTTGAACGAGAAGAAATCTCCACAAAGTTTGATGAAACTAATCAGACCATTGAAGCACAGCGGTTTGAGAACAATTTCTTGGCTGAGAAAACCAAGAAGCTTGAAGCGGAGCTGTTTCAAGTCAGAGCTCAGTTGGAGAGGACTTTAAGTGCAAAGCTCGATGAGATGCTTAGCTTTCAAAAATCTGCTTCTGATCGAACCGATTTGGGGTATGATTTCTCTTCCTCTAATATTGCTTCTTCTAGTACTACTGTGTTTGTTTCACTTGCTAATAATGTTGAATATGAGAATAATGATGTGAAAACTATTTTAGCTAGTGAGAACATAGACAAAGGTAAATTTATCTTAGGAGCACCCCCTAAGCTTGATAAGAAAGACACTAAAAACCCTAGGGCTAAGAAGAGCAATAACCAAAAGTCTAAACAAAAGAAGTAGTATCTCTATCACCACTGTGGAGCTACTGGACATACTCGACCAAATTGCTATAAGTGGTTAGCCACTCAACAGAGTAACAGTATGATCTCATCCGGAAACCAGAATCAGTTTCCATCCTCTTTTGCTCCTCTTGGAAATCTTCTCAAAGCCCTCATGTTCCTTTCGAACTTGAACGGTTTCAATTCTTCCTCCTTACCACCGAATCAAGGGTTCGCTAAACGGAAAGGTTCTTCCAAGGTGTGAAAGGAAAAAGGCTCTAAGTGATTTAGTCACTTTCTATCTCTCTCTCTCTCTCCCTCTCTTTTTGGTTATACATTACTTGTGTGTTTTGCTTTCTTGTTTTTGAGTCAGTCTAATTTTATGCTTTGCTTTATTTAACATGTTTTTGTTTGTTTGTTTTCAGTTTTGCTTTATTTTGTTTTTCATAAAAAAATTGAAAAATCAGAAAAATACAAAAACAGTGTGTTTTGTGTACATTGGTATTTGTGTACCTTGGATGGCCATTGAAACAAAGTTTTCTAAACTTTGTATCTTTTGTAACTTAGATGAGCATCTCTATACATAACTAAGCAAGTGAGATTTGTGGCTCGTGTTTGTGATGAATAAGATTAGGTAATCTCTTGTACTTAACACTCATATCACTTTTTTTTACGGGAATGACTAGAAAATCCTAAGAGAAAGGTATAAATAATCATCTCACTACTGTTGCACGCCAATCATGAAATGACATCTGTATGTTTCGGCATAGCAAAAATGCAATGTCAAAAGCTTAACATAATTGGGTATTTCTTTTCTCTCTCTTATATGCCCATGCATGATATGCTCAACAAAAGAAAAATATGCAAAGAAAAATAAAAGCAAAAAGAATCAAAATGCTTTATATATGATTGCAAGCGTGTCTTCTATGAGATGTGGGAGTTATAGGATGTAACTCAAAGGTGATAGTCCCCATCAAGCAGTTATGATTGTGTGTGAGTTAAATTGATTTTCTCATATCTCAAATCGTCATAACATGTAGACACTTATGAAATCTTGCGATGTTTTCACACACAACACGCAAAATTCTTTGCTACTTTTGATACATGTGCAGGTACAATGTGATTTGGCTATCACAAGGAATACATGTGTTAATGTATACTCACTAAACTATCTTAACTTGTTTTTGAAATATAAAATTAGTTAGACTTGTTTAGTGTGTGTGTGTGTGTTTTGGATCTAAGTGCTTCACATTTTTTCTTGTTGAGAGATGATTTTGAAAGCTTAAAATGTTTTCTGGATCTTTGGTTGAGTAGCTTGTTTGATTGCATTCATTTCTGTGTTTTTCTCTTCTTTGAAAAACTGTTTTTGCACATCTCAACAGCTTCTCGACAGCTCTCGACAGATAGCTATCCATTGAGACCTATGATCTTCCTTTCTCAACAGAAGTTAACGCAATCTCGATCCATCGAAACTTTTTTGAATTTGCCTCGATAGCTTTTCGACAGATTGAGAATCTGTTGAGAAAGTTTCTATCTGCTCGATAGCTGTTTGAACCATCGAGGTTCTTTGGCTGTCGACAGATTCTCGACAAATTTATCTATCGAGAATTAGTTTTCGACAGATTCTCGATAGCTCTTGATCCATCGAGCTTCGTGTTTCTATATATAGTTTCTGCGCGATTTTTTTTTTCTCATTTCTCTCCGATCTCTCTCGACAGAAACACTATTTTCTCTCTCCCAAACACTTCTCACTCAACCTCTTCACCTTCCCCACTTGATTTTCAACCCAAACCGTGTGTTCTTCATCTGGTATAATCTCTCTTCTCTCTTTTATCATGCATTTCATTCATTTAAACCTAGGTTTTTGGGGGTTTTGAAAATTTTTGGAGTTTTTCAAAATTGATGAGTTTTTTTGTGAAATTTTTGGGTTGGGTTATGTTTAAATGATCCCATATGCTCATGCATTTCATCACATTTGCATTTTCACCATGTTTCATGCATTTAGATGTGTGTTTTATATGTTAAAATCTTGTGTGCTGGTAGGTTTGGATTGGGCTGAGCCCATGATGTTTATTTTATTGCATGTCACATGTTCATGCATTTTTCATGCATACGTACCTCTCTTTTCTTTCTTTTGATATTTGTTATTGATTGGTACTCTTCTGCGTGTCTCTCTCTCTCTCTCTTTCTCTCGGATAGTCTGCGCATGGCACCCAAGCACAAGTCTGCTTCGTCCCTGAACCCTCTTCATTCCGGGGCATCTTCTTCCTCTGATTCTACTCTTCTTCACATTCGGTTCCATGATGAGAAGGCCCGTTAGGACTTCTCAGAAAACTTTTCTAGACGAGGCATTCATTCGGAACGCCAGGTCGTCCTTTCGGATTTTTTCGATACTGACTTACCCACTGTCATTCACAGTAGGGGTTGGGAGTCCATTTGTGATATCCCGGTCAATTGTCCCTTCGTGGTCATACAGGAGTTTTACTCCAATATGCACGGATTTGATTCTTCCATACCTCGCTTTCTCACTTCTGTTCGAGGTATACATATAGTAGTCACTCTGAAGCTTATCTCTGATGTGTTACATGTCCCGAAGGTATCACATTCTGATTACCCCAGCTGTCCTCGTCTGCGGACTGTGTCCAAAGACGAACTTATGTCTCTCTTTTGTGAGACACTTTCATCTTGGGGTGACCGTCAAAACAACCCTTACTCGGGCTTTGCAAAAGGTCCGAGGTTCCTGAATATGGTGATGACATTTGTTTTACATCCCTTGTTTCACTATAATTCTATTATTGAGCCTCGTGCTCGCTTTTTGTTATCCCTCCTTAAGGGACTTACCATTGACTTTTCCTCTCATTTCATACTCTCCCTTATAGATGTCTATAAGGATACGGCGACCCGTGATAAGCTTATTTTCCCTTCTGCTATCATGAGGATCATTTGCCATGTGTCTGTCTTATATCCTGAGTCTGCTCACTTCTCTATCATGGGTGCCATCAGCGGCGCGTCTGTTAGATGGAGCGAGGCCCAGCTTCAACCGAAGCGGCCACGAATTAAGATGACTCCTCCAACCTCTTCCACTCCTTATACCTCCACACCTTCTTCTTCCGCGGGTAGTGTGACCCTCGAGGCAGTCATGGCGCAGTTTCAGCGTATAGATGCTTGCCTTGACACTCTCACTGATGAGTTATGTCAGGTGAACACCCGTGTCGGTCGTATTGCACAATGACAGGCTCGCCTTGGTGGCTTCGTGGCGTCTCCCTCTCCTTCTCTAGAGGCATTTGAGGACGAGGACGAGGACGGTGATGATGATGATGAGGATGAGGATGCTAGCTCTTCCGATGACTAGGAGATGACTACTTGAGTGACTTGCCCTTCGTCATTCGTGACAAAAAGGGGGAGAAGTTTTGGGTATGAGAGTAGTCATGTTCTTAGGGGGAGAGTTAGTATAAGAGATTTTTGTTAGGGGGAGTGTTTATCTTTTTGAGGGATGTAGTGATGACTTTTTGTATCTTTTCTTTTCTTTATCTTTTAGATACATTGTTCTTGTACTATCGGTCTTGTGACCACTTAGTGATAGCAAATCTTGTATTTATTTGATATATATATTTGATGAGGTTGTTATTACATTCTTTCACCTATCTCTCCATGTGTTGTTTCTTTTCTCTTTTTATGCACATGCTTCTTATTTATTGTATGCAATCTTTTATTTCTATTTCACACTAAAATGCCTTGATGAGTTTTGTTTAAAGTGTTTCAGAAATACAGGTTGTCAAAGTCTTCCATGCCATGAACTCTCTTCTTGCAAAGTTTTTCAAGAGTTTGTGTTAGGGTAGATTTTATTGTATTCAACAAGTGAATATAAGTTGAGTGATTTATGACTTCTCTCATATTTTATTTGTTTGTTGTGGTTTTGTCACGGATTCCCAAAGGGGGAAATTGTTAGGACATATGTGGATCATGTTAAGAACATATGTCATTTAGAATTGGCTAATCATTTGACAAAACACACTTTACTTGTAATTAGTAGATCTAGGATGTGTTTAATACTTCAAGGAACAAAAGTTAAAGTTCAAGTATTAAAGCCATGCAAATCTGTCCAAGAATCAAGTGAAGAAGTGTTGTGTTTTGAAGCTCGACAGATAAGCTCGACAGCTGTATCTATCGAGAATTACGAAAATCAGTTTTTCAAAACTGTTTTTCACGCATATCCAAGCTATGTGTTTAGGTTTTCTTTTCTCACAACCCTAGACATATATAAGGATTATTTTAAGGGCCGTCATAAGGTGGTTGCACTAGTTGTTGCAAGCATATTGTGACTGGAGACATATGCCTTAGTTCATCTTTCTCTTAAAGAAGTTGCTGCGTTTGTACGCCATAAGGTTTTGTGACTAAGGAGCTTCTTGATCTTCATTGTCTGGATGAGCTAAAAAACTTTGCAGCCAACATCCTTCTCAAGTTGGTGTGTTAGTCACGTACTTGGATCCATGCATCGATTGGTTAGTCACGTACTTGGAGCCATGCATTGAAAATGAGAGATTGTCACTACATTACAAGTCCAATTGTGTATTGGGATAAGGATTCAACTGTAGGTTGGTATAAGGTACTGCGATGTCTTTACTTGTAACCGCTTGTTTTGATAATAGTAGATTCTCGGGAGTGGTGACCTTAAATTTACCCGGTGGGGTTTTTGCCTTGAAAGTTTTCCCTATTCATAAACAAATCACCATGTTAAATTTATTTTTCCGCTGCATTTAACTTAGTTGGTGATTTGTTTGTGCTACCACGCGTATTGCATGTTAATTGACTTAATTAATTGACTTGGCTAATTAATTGGTTAATTTACCATAAGGGGTCAATACATTCTTGACCTATCAACATGAATGTATCGAGTGTATGTTTGTTCGTAACATGACATGGCCATTAAATTCTAGAAGATCAATTTATGAGTTAGGTGGAATAGGTGCCTAACACTTAAGCTTAGAATTTGGGTTATAGTAGATTTGTTTTTCTAATTATATAATTTTCTATTTAATTTCTAGATTGTAATTAGGAAAACACGCAGATGTAATTTCTCTCTTAGATTGTAACTAGAAAAGCCATGTACTTTTTTGTTCATTTTTCTTTCTTGAATAGCAATATAATTTCAAGTTTTAATTGAATAAATATGTATTTTCAGAGTTTTTTTTTTTTTTTTCTAATTTTTCCTTTCAAATAAATTATGTTGCAACTCCATTTGTAAAATTCTCAATCTAGGGTGTCACGTATTGTTGATTAATTGGGTAATCAATTTGAGGATTTATCGCCCCTTGAGACGTGGTTCTCACACCCTTTTTAACATTCCAATAAATATTTTGTAGCTACCCTAAACATAGGGCCAAACGGCTATGTCAAGGGAAAATATCATTTTACACTAATTTACATTTATCATTTTACACAAATATCCACATTCCACAACTAATGTGTAAATGTTCATATTTTAAAATTTTTTAAAAAAAATCCACATTTAAAATATGAAAGTGGATGTAAAAAAAATGGATGTGGGAATATTATACTATCATTGTGTGTCTGACAAAAGAATTCTTACTTTAACCCCATTTACACTAAATACTAACCCGCAAAATAAAAAGTAAAAAAATAAAAAATTATAATGGAAACAAACAATTTTCTTCTTTATTGAACCATTTATTAATCTCATTAAGCTTGTCAACCCATTTTTGACACTAACTTGCAAAAAAAACCATTTCATGTTCACGGGTCGTTCTGAATATTGCCACCCCTAATTTGTTTTATCTCTTAGGGGTTACACTTTCCCAATTTTGATGGAGATTGGTTGTATCGTCTCTACTATAGAGGTTTAGCTTGTCGGTTGCACAGAGTACTTCCTATTATATTTGTTGGACAAGTGAATATAGCAGATGAAAGAGATATGTTTTGGATAACATGCCCATATGGATAAGTGGAAAGAAGTTGGCATTAAGACATGTGCTTGGGCCTAATAGGCACCCATGTGGGGAGCCCACTAGTATAAAAATCCTAACTCGAGGGTTTATTGTAGGAATCTATTTAAGTACACTTTGCCTAAGCAAAAAATGGTGGTTAGAAAAAGAGTTGGCCTTCCTCAAAGCCAACCACACACAAAGGAGAAACCATAGCCTCTCTTTCTCCTTGGTGCTTTCTTTTCATTCTAAGGCTTGACGTTTCAAAATTTTTATTTTGGCCATTCATGTTTGATTTCATTTGCATATTGGCCCTTCATGTTTGATTTAATGTTCCACTTAGCCCTTCATGTTTCATTTAGTTTTCTATTTGGCCCTTTATGAAAATGAAAATTTTGAAATATTATGGACCAAACGGAAAAATGAATCAACCTTCAGGGACCATTATGAAAACTTTGAAATATAAGGGCCAATGTGGAAAAAAAAAAAATCAAACATGCAAGGCTAAAATAAAAATTTTAAAATGTAAATAGCTAAAATGAAAAAAAAAAAAAAAATCAAACTTTAAGGGTCAAACGTTTTCTTCAGTCTACAATTTCATAGAAGATTTGAGTAGAAAATAGGTAACGGGTATCAGTTAAGATTGTTGAAAATCAATTATAGCTGCAATGTCGTTATTAAATTCAAAAGCATTTCCAAGTACTTGTACTAAATTAAACCGCTTTTATTTTTCTAAGAAATTGAATGAGACCACTTCATAGATCATAAGTTCCGGATAAGTCATGGAAAGAACTGTAATTACATTTGAGAAATGCTATGTCCACAACATTTTCACAACAAATTTTAAGTAGTGGACTATTATTAGTGGATAAGAAAATGATGTCAGATCCATATTATAATCAATAACAACCTCCTTCTTCTTCTTCTTTTTTTATTTTTATTTTTATTTATTTTTACATCACAAGGCAATGCAACAGGTAACAACAATTTAAAAACAATTATATGGGCATCCCACTTAATATTGCCTCTTTTGGTGGAGACTCCATCAATAAATTTATATTGACAACATGTCTATCACAGAAACCCTAGCACGCCTCTATAAATTGATTAAACTTCTTCCTCCACCGTAATAAGGTCCCAAAGCTTCTTACCCTCCAGTTGGGTAAGTAAATATTATTCACTGCTTCCAAAAAATATAGATATTTAAAAGATTAAAACAATGTTTTTCTTTTTCTTTTTCTAGTTGATTATTCTAGTTCCCTTACTTAAAGAATAATAATATTGTTTCTTCCTTCTTCTTTGTTTAATCTTCTTAAATTTTTGGTTTTGAATGGCAGTGACAGTAAAAGTTGAAGAATGAGGTTTCTAGCACTTGCTTTAGTCTTGATGATGGCGAGCTCTTGTTTGGCCATAAATCAGAAAACTATGATGGTTGAAATGCATGAACAAGAGCAGCAGCAGCTAATCAAGGCCATGAGCAATGCAAACGATAATGATCACCACAGCATTCCTAGACAAATTTCGGTCCTATTGATGGTGGGGCGCCGCCTAGACGAATGCCTACGGGCACTTGGCCAAATGAAGCTTGTGATGTAGGGCTTATAAGTTAATATATTATATAGACTAGACCAAGCAAAAAATAGTAAAATAAAGCTTTCGTCTAATGCTTTGAGTACTGGACTGACCATATAGACTCGAATCATGCCCGTATTCCCTTCAATACTTATATGCACTAGAAGTAAGCCAAACCTGCAATAGCATGAATGACATAAGTTTGTGCTTGTGGTTTGGGTTGTTTACGTATTGTATTACTATGACGTATGACTACTATGTAAATCAGTTACGTTGTGTGGTAAAAACTATAGATAATCATAAAGTTTGGAGTATGTTTAATTATTGCTTGGTTATACTCGTGTGTGTATCTATATATGTGTGTGTATATATATATATATATATATATATATATAAAATGAAACAACTAGTACTCTGTTTTGTAACAATTGTTTTTTCTCTTCTTATTCGTAAGCGACATGCTTCGAATTTCTCCGTAATGAACTCTAATTCATGCATGGATGGCTGCATGAGCCGAATGCAAGCTAAGCTTTGATTTGATATAATTTTAAAAATCAAGCGCGGGAAGCCTACCACGAGAAAAGTATAGTTATTTGGTAATATATATAGTTATATGTTCAATTGGGATATTTTCAGGATGCTGACAATCGTTTAATGGACAACAAAATTTGAGATGGACTAACAAGGAAGCTTTATTCGTGCTCGAATTTTCTGATAGTCTTCCACTTAATTCCCAATATTGTTTTGGACAAATACATAATCATTTATTATCAGAAGAAAAAAAAAATTCCCACAGTCCACAAGCATCAAACCACGAAGAGTTCAGAACGTGGCAAAAACACCTTCACCCTTCATTTTTGGAAAACCTCCTCCAAAAACCATTAAATTGAAGGCTTATTCTCACCATTAACCCGCACAAAAATACTTCAGCTACTTGACATTTCCTATTCAAGTATGAATCCTCAAGTCCCAATCAAAGCCACAAAGTCGATTCTCCTCAGTCATTGTTTTTATCATCTAAATCCATTCATATGAAAGCCTTTCAACCTCCATCAATTTTTAATTTTGAACAAGATGACCCTAGTTTTCTAGATGTTTCCCTGCGAACGACTATCTCGTCAATTCCAAAAAATGTTAGCAGCCCCAATGCCAGCACATTCCTCCACTTTAAAATATAAAGAACACCCGTGGATCCTTGGGAAAAGATGGAGACTTGATCATTAACAGAGTTCGTGTTCAAAGATAGGAGCCTACGAAGGAAGCCATCATCAAGCTCTTTATT
>JARYZH020003016.1:0-12613 GCA_030021035.2 Notholithocarpus densiflorus
TATGTTTTTGTTAATAGTTGTGCAAATGTGTGGTTTTTCCTCATTCGTTACATTTTATAGGAAACTACATAATACTTGCTTGTGGTTTAAGCCTATTTTGGCTTTAAAATATTGCAATTTCATGGTTCACAATTGTCATTAAGACAAATGATACAGTAGATGTTTAAATCAGACTTCTCTTTGCAATTTAAACTTAGTTCAACCATAATTTTGACTCTCTTTTTATTTCTTGCCACTAAGATAAATAGAGAAACGAAATTTAACTTACATGGTTTGTTGATACCTTCTTTGTTAAAGTAAGAAATTATGTGAATGTGACTTCTTTAGAAAAATGTGCTTCTTGGAGTTAAAGCTCCTTTCTTGCTTGTCAAGCCACAAGAATTGTAAACAGTAATTAGGAAGCCAAAGGAATGGACAATTTTGATTTATGGCACATCACATAATGATATATAAGGTTGTGTTTGTTTCCTTTGGCCGAATATCATTTTTTTCTAATGTTTGTTTCATGGTCTTTTATATATCACATCTATATGTGTGTGTGTTTTACTGTAATTTTGGCTTTTTAGAAAATAAAGAATAGAAAAGAAAGTGAGCTTTTTACTTGTCATGTTGAAGCTATTAGCTTATGTAAGAATTAAATTATAATAAATCCAGAAGGTGACAAAAGTATAAATTAATGAAATGGTACAAGCTTTGTTATTTAAGGATGCCTTTTGGTAAGAGAAAAATGGAAAAGAAAGTGAGCTTATTACTTCTCTTGTTGAAGCTATAAGCTTAGTTGAGCTGATGTGAGTTCAATTATGAGAAACTTAAGAGGGTTGAAAAAAGAAAAGAAAAAAAAAATAGTCCAGATTGTGTCATTTTGGATTTTGGGTCTTTTAGTAAGAGAAAAAAGGGAAAAGAAGCTGAGCTTATTACTTGTCTTGTCAAAGCTATGAATTTAGGAAGTTGAGGTCAAAGTTAAAATATGAAAATCCCAATAGAAGAAAAAAGAATGAATTGCTCAAATTTTTGCTTTCTTTCCTATTCTTAAGTAAACAAATGGAGAGCTTAAAAATTTTGCCTCTCTTAGGAGAGGTTGTTCGAATTTTAAGCAATAAAATTAAGTGAATGCTCTTTTTTTTTTTTTAATTCGTCAATAAGGATCAAACTTGGTGCATAATTAGGCAATGAGGTTATTAGAACTTGTGAATAAGTAGCTTACACTCGTCTCTTAGCTTGAGCTTTTAGAGTAATTGGTAAATTCAGTTGGAAATCAGAAGTTGTATTTGAATTGAACCAAAAGTATTATACTGTTTATGTTAAATCTCTCAATGCTGAAATTCAGACAGTTTTCAGCCTCATTTAAATTAAGAAGCTCTAAGAAGATTGAAACAAATGCACTTGGAGAAATTAGCTCGGTCACTTGGTGATTTTTCAACTCTATGATGGATTTTAACTTTGAGAATTAAAAAAATTAAATTGATATCTTCGTTCTCTCTAGAGAGAGAGAGAGAGAGAGAGAGTTTTGTGAATCAATTAGCTCTATTCCTTTTTGGAAGTTTTGATTTTGTCTCTTACATGTTGTTCAGTTTAGTTTAGTTTAGTTTAATATTACAAATGGTTATAGAATTATGAAATTGGAACTGGTTGATTGAATATAACCTTTTTAAAAAATATATATAATTCGATAGTTGTGGGAGAGGCAATTTGAAGTTTGAACCCTTGATGTCTCGGATGAAAACACTAGGAGGTGCCAACCAATTAAGTTACAGGGCTCTTGGCTAATTGAATATAGTTTTAGTTTAGTTTGGTTATACCATTACAATGCATATTAGGCATCCTTTCCAAATATGTGAGGAGAAATGTTTTTAATATATTTATCGGTTTTGTTTTGTCTGTATACGCATATTAGGCATTCTTTCCAAATATGTAAGGAGAAACGTTTTAATATATTTTTCGATTTTGTTTTGTTTGTATTGTATGTATGGTGTAGTAAACAACATTCATTCCTTTAACAAGTGGTCACCTAATGTGCTACGGTGGAGGTGCCAATTCATGAAGGTTTTATGGCTTAACACTACAGGTACTTGAGAGCCTAAACCTTTGACAGAGTAGAAAGTGTGGATCAGCAAATGAGATTAAGAGTATAAAAAGTCGAGAGAAAGATCATTGTTTATAAATTCTTTATGATGTTTTGAATTTTGATAATGTTCAATGTTTTGATGGCATTGAAAAGTACATTGTTTCATGACATAGAATATGTGTCTTCTTTAATTAGGATTTGATTGTAGAAATGGGTTTGATCTAAATTGGAATTTATATTATAGAAACAAGCTGATAATAGGTTCTATATTTGACTTTATGTGACTATTAAGTATAATGGCAAGCACATGCCTTGCACGTGCTACCCCCAACTAGTTTCTTTATTAAACGTATAAAACATTGTATAGAACTCATTTTTTTTCAGGCTGACACATGCCCAAACCTAAAAGGAAACCCAAGCTACATGACACTGGCCCCACAAGTAAAGCAAACCCAATCCTTATTAATGACCCACAAGGGCCCACCACTACAACAAATGAGATACTACCCACAGCAATGGGCTAACAACTCTAAGCATGTCAAAGCAAGCCCCATATCAAAGGCCTACAAGGGCCCCCTGATACTAAGGAAGGGAAGGAAAATCTAAAGATAGTAGCGCTCTGCCATGGCTATTGGCTTTGGCTATTGTGTTTCTGGGGGAAACACATACATTCCAAAAGGACAAAATGAAGGATGCTGAGATTTAAGTATTTCATTATTGCTGTTTGGCTCTACAAAAATGATTTGTTGGGTTTTTTTTATTTTTTTTATTTATAACAAGTTAGAAGAATATAGGACATATTATAATGGGTAAAATTTATGTACAGTACCTCAAGTCAACTATATTAGATTCCTTAATTAAATTCAAATATTTTACTGTTTTTAATTTTAATTTTCCTCCGAAAAGATAACAATATTTTTGTTTTATTGATTAATTAATGCAACAAGATGTTTGAATTCAATTAAAGACCCTAATGATTGAGTGTTACTTCATTATTCTAACTTCACAACACTGATTTAGTATAATGAATATAAACAATGCATGAGAAAAGACATGAGAACTGAAAAGGGTTTTTTATGGACAAACAAAAGGAAGATTAAATCTGACAATTTGGGTTTGACTTCTCTTATTTAATAGGAGTAATAGAAAGAATTAGTTCAAAATCCAAATCAATTCATTTTTCCACAAATCCTAGTATAGCTGCATAAGGAGTCTTTTGGCTGAATATTGTAAAAAATGAATTGATTTGGATGAATATTGTAAAAAATTATGTGGAAAAATGAATTGATTTGGATGAATATTGTAAAAAGATTGTAAAAAATGAAGTTTATTTGTGATATGGGTACTACTCAAACTTATTTGGGAAAATGAGGAGAGAAGCGAATTTGGGCAACACCATTGCCAAAATTCTGAGAAAAAGTAAGAGAGAGGAGAGAGAAATGATGTGACGGATGTGGGAGAGAGAAAAAGGAATTTCGGCAATGATATTGCCCAAAATAAAATAAAAAATTGAATTGTGCCAATTGAATTGCAGAAATTGGAGGATTAAAAAAAAAAGAAAAAAAAGAAAACTGAACTGTGGCAAGAGTAATACTACGCCCACAAACTATTTTACCATATTTTTACAAATTATTGTTATGGCCAATTTCGTAATGGTTCTCATCACGACCCACCAATAACATCACTTTTTTATTTACCAATAATCATTCATCATATCAACAGTTTATGAAAATTTTTGTAAAAAAGTTTGTATTTTTAGCATTTTGCCAAAAGTGGATGATTAAAAAATTAAAAAAAAAAACTCAATTGTGGCAATTGAATTGCCGAAATTGAAGGAGTAAAAAAAAAAACCTTGATTATGTAAGATTAATGCTACAGCCACACTTTTGGAGTAAAATTATAGAGATACACACTCTTAGCCCATGTTTGGATACTTGTTTTTGGTCACTCAATTTCCGTCACTCATCACTCATCACTCATCACTTATCACTCATCACTCATCACTCTAAAATACCATGTTTAATTGGCACCATCACTCACTTCCCATCACTCAATATTTTTCACACTATTTGTGGGCCCCATACCTGTCACCTGGTGCAGTTTTTTTTTTTTTTTTTTTTTTTTCTTCAGTACCCAAACTCACCGAACCTAGTAAAAAAAAAAAAACATGAAGACCAAACTAGTGAAAGAAGAAAAGAAAAAAAAAAAAAAAGAACCAAACAACCAACCCAGGAGGAGAAAGAAAAAAAAAGTCAAAGTGGTCAAAAAGTGCGGCTGAGTACTGTTTGTGGGTCCTCTATGTGTGTTTAATTACAATATTGCCATTGAGTTATGAGTTATGGAAACTGAAAACAGCCAAAATGTGTTTTCAGTTTCCATAACTCATAACTCAAAAATCAGAGTATTGAGTGATGGAAACAGAGTTATGGAAACAGAGTTATTGTGCAGCCAAACAACCTTTTTGCTATGGATTCCACCATTTTTGAGTTATGAGTTATGAAAACTGAGAATTGAGTTACGGAAATTAATGAACCAAACACCCCTTTAGTCATCCAAAAGTGTGGCTGTAGCATTAATCTTACCACAATCCAGTTTTTTTTTTTTTTTTTAATCCTCCACTTTTGGCAAAATGCTAGAGATACAAACTTTTTTACAAAAACTTTCATAAACTGTTGATGTGATGAGTGATCATTGGTAAATAAAAAAGTGATGTTATTGGTGGGCCTTAATGAGAACCAGTAAGAAATTGGTCATAACAACAGTTTGTAAAAAATATGGTAAAATAGTGTGTGGCCTTAGTATTACTCTTACCACAGTTCAGTTTTCTTTTTTTTCTTTTTTTTAATCCTCCAATTTCGGCAATTCAATTGCCACAATTCAGTTTTTTAATTTTTTAATTTTTGGCAATATCATTGCCGAAATTCTTTTTTCTCTCTCCCACATCCGTCACATCATTTCTCTCTCCTCTCTCTTACTTTTTCTCAGAATTTTGGCAACACCATTATTGAAATTCGTTTCTCTCATCACTTTGCCAAATAAGTTTGAACAATACCCATATCACAAATAAACTTTGTGGGGTTAAAAACTCAAATCATATATTAGGCCTTAGGCTTGGGCCGAGAACATGAATGGTCCGAGGAGGAATAAACAGCTATGGGTGATTCCAGTTTAGAGTCTCATAAGTGAGGAATGAGTGGAAGGTGGTCCAAGGAGGAATTTCTCCTCAGGTATGATAAATACAACTCAAATATGTATTCCAACAATCAGGGTGACCTTTCAAGAAACTCCAGTTATAAGGACGTGCATCATGAACACGCGAGAAGGAAGGAAACCCAAAAATATCTAAGGGAAAGTTGCTACCACCGCATTGAATGCACTGCAGCTACTTTTCTAGCCGCATTTATGTGGAGAAGACCCCTGAACAGTGCTGTCTTGGCTACCGCAACTCACAGAAAGCTAAAGAGGGTGTCTGATGGGACAGACACTCAAATAAGGGCTCAAATGATCAACAAGTGTAGGATCAAGATGCTCCAAAGGGAGTTATATAATGTAAGAGACCCCCCATAAGGAGGGGGCGGAAAAAAGAAAGAAAAACATTGTAGCACTCTAGAACAAAATTTGTAACCTCACTTAGGCATTAATAGAAGAGAAGCAGTCTCCTCGGACTTGGCCGATGACGTTTTTCTCAAGCCCTAACTTGTTTATTTTCATTCTCCTGTCATCAAGACCTACCTTATTGTTTGACTAATTCACTAAAACCCAGTTCTTCAACCCACTCTCTATAAATTTATTATTTTGGGCTGCTTGGGCCTAAGTCCATCCATCTTTTGGGCCTAGGATCCGAATCAGGTCCATACAAACTTCATTTTTTACAATATTCAGCCAAAAGACTCGCTGCATGAGACCTTCCTACACGTCATAAATGACATATGAATAGTATGAATCTTAGTATAAAATGAGAGGTAAGCTAATAAATATGAACAGTATGAATCTTAGTATAGAGATGAGAGGTAGCTAATAAACTTAGGCCGGTTAACCGATGTTTTTAGAGCATTGTTTAATGGACTATCTTAGAAAAGTTTTGATACTTTTTTTTATGGAAAAAAAAAAAAGTAGTTATTTTTTTCTTTTTTCATAAAAAGTTTCTAAAAATATTTTCTAAACAAATACCCTTAAGGCATTCATTAAATTTTTCCATAAACTTATGTGAGAGATAATTGACTACAAGCCTATTTGGTATCAGTTTCAGCTTTTAGTTTTTAATTTTTATATGTACGGCTTTTTAAAATTTTACTTTTTCTCGTCTTTTCTCACTTTTTTAAATTTTTTCAAGATACAAATATACTTTAGCACACTTTTAGCAAAAAGTTAGATAAACTATTCCCAAACGGATACTACATTTTTTTTTTTTAGAGAGAAATAATTGACTACATTGATCTTGATAGTTACACTACCTATAGAATTCAAAGAACCTAAATGAGTATCGATTAGGTTACATATTCTACAAAATGTCTTGCTTACCAAGGTTGTGCGTAATTAAGTGACAACTACATCTAAGTGCCTAGATTAGGGAGAAGCAATATCGATAGTTGAATTTCCACCTTGATGTTTGCTACTTAATGATTCCGACGCTCTTATTTGATGAATATGAGTGATACAAAAATTTGTAATTAATGAAAAAAATATTATTTAAATGGAATAGATAAATTATAAATAAAAGTCTAATACAAGTATACCTAAATAATAAATTAGTTTAAAAAAAGAGGGTTTTAATTAGAATTTGACTAAAACTTTATTGCGGATATGAATGCTTAATTTTTTTTAGTTACTTTATAGCGAGAATTTGTCCTTTTACATACTTAAGGTTTTTTTTTTTTTTTTAAAAGGATTAAGGTATATTACATTTGCTTAATAAATTTTATATATCCAAATTACTAGGTACTAACCAGTGAATACAAATCCTTTATACTATATTTTATGTTCCACTTTATGTTTTATCAATTACAGCAACTTGCTATGTATTTTTTTTTTTCATTTTAAACTTTAACTATTTTATAAGGAAAGTTAAATAAATACATGGCAAATTGTGATTGGTGGAATATAAAGTGGAACACAAAAAATAGTACAAGGAATTCGTATACCTAACTATAGTTATAATATCATTCTGAAGGTGAAGGGGAAAGAAAATTTTTTAGCATTATTATTGTTAGTCTAAATCATAAAGAATTTATTTGACTAACATATTGGTAATACAAGAAAACAACTTGAGACTATATGCTTACATAATGCCAAAATCAATCTCTATCAATTACACAACAGAAATGAAGTCCTTTATTTCATTAATTATTATTTTTAAAGACAAGCGACAAGCCTGCTAGCTAAACCTATAGGCCATTTAGGCCACCGCCTAAGGCCCTCACTTGTAAGAGGGCCCCCAATAGTAATAATATATTATATAATATTACTTTTTCATTTGAAAAAAAAAAAAAAAAAAAAGGGTAAGGCTTGTCCAAAAGATGTAAGACCCCGCCCAAATTATTGAAAATTGAGAACAACAAATTATTTCCATTCGTTTCTCACAAAGCAAAGAGGCTAAAATGACATGAAGTCCAATCACATCATCAAATCTTTAGCTTTCTCAGAAAAAAAAATCACCACATCCAAATATCATCTAGATCAAAACTTTGTACAACATTTTATTAAGAAAACTCATATTTATTACTTGAAATGTAAAGAGGGAGAGAAAGAGAGACACTGATTTTTCTCAATGTAGAAGAAAAGATTACAAAAGTCAGAAAAAAGAAAGAAGAGACAAATAAGAAAAGGCAGAAAAAGGAAAGAAGAAAAAAAACACTTACTCTCTCCATCTTGATTCTAAAAAAAACACTCTTTTTAGTTGGCTTACTCATCAATTGGTGTTGGCAATAGACTTGATGTGTTCACAGATCTTCATTTCAGGTTCGTTTTTTGTTTTCTCTTCCTTTGCCTCTTTCGTCTTCTTCATGGTTTGCTACTGGAGTGCTGGGTTTTTGTTCTTCTTTTTGGCTTAACTTTAGTTTAGTTGTACTTGTACTCTTTACACTTTACTCTTTTTTGTTTGTTCTCTTAAATTTTGATTTCTTTAGATTTCTCTTGAAGGCTATGGAATGGTCTGAATGGACCCACTTAATTTTGTTTGTTTGTTTGTTTGTATTTTTTTTTTTTTTTTTAAGAAATCAGATTTAGTGGATGGAAGTTAAAGTATTGACCCAGTGATCCTAGTCCTACACGTTTTTTAAAGTATTGATCCAGTGATCCTAGTGCTACACATTTTTTTTTTTTAAAGAAATCATATTTAGTGGGATGGAGCCATGGAGGGATAGTGGGTGGGTCCAAGGGTCTTAGTCTCAGTGGATTAAGTTGAGTCCTACACATTTTGCTAGTGGGCTGGTCTTACCTCTTAGTGGATCCAATCATCCAATCAAGTTGAGTCCTACACATTTTGCTAAAAAAAAAAAATTGGTTTATAGCTACATAAAAAAAAGAGTATTGATAACAAAATTATAAATTTAGAATAATTTACTTTATATTAATTTTAATTTTAATTTATTTGTGCAAGTTTAAAGTGTAAAGTGATCATATTAAGTGAAGCTGCAATTGTGCTTTTGATAAACCAGGTTCTATTGTTTTATACATTAGATTTATATTATTCTAGTTAAATTGTAATTTTTTATTATTATAGATTGTGTTTCATTTATTCATAAATATTTTTTTAATTACAAATATCTACTAGAAAATATCCATCAGGATATGAAAAACTAAAAAAGAAAAAAAAGAAAAGAGAAGAACTAATTGAATCTCAAAAAGGAGCTATGGACAAATTTATTACTAGTAAAAAACAAAATCTTGCAAAAAATTTGAGTGAAGGTTTCATAAATGAACAAGAAAAATAGTAATTTTGTCTCTCAAAAAGCAAGAAAAATACATTTTAATTGAAAAAAATATATGAATTTATAATTAAATATAATAAAAGGTCCCGTTTAAAGCTTTCGCCTAGGCCCCCAAATTCGTTGAGCCGCCCTGACAAGGGCATGTATAGTTAGCTCCTTCTTCATTCCCTATCTCTGTTGACTGTTGGGAAGCTAGCTAGCATATGAGAGCAGCTCCTGGTCATTTTCGAACATGGCCATGTCTCCTTCCTTCATGCTCACCCATGTCTCAATTCCATCACCATCTTTGGTACTCATCATGACTACCACATTCTTACAACAAATGCCTGGACAACACACCCAGGTGGGCTTTCCCATACCAAAATCAACTTCATACACAGGAAACCTACACCAACTACTAAAGTTACAGGACTCTATCTCACCATTTTGGAATTGTTTGTCTTTTTTCCCTAGAAAATACAAATCTCCAACAGGGCCATCTTGTAGTTTCTTCAAGTACTCAGCATTGATTTCCAAGATAGCGTTCCTAAGCTGCCTCACTAAAAAATTGTAATCCTTCTCCATCTCAACCGGTGTTTCAGCTGCAATCGCAACCCTCGCAAGATTCCCAAAGGAATGCACTGGAAGTTGTGGAACCATCCTCTCTCGCAGGTTCACTGCATGAACTGCTGTTACTTGCTTAGGTTTTGTTGTCCTTGTCCGAGCCATCACCATGATACGCATCCATATGAATGCTGAAACGACCTCAACGCGTGATGCAACCCTGTCTTCTGGACCAAATGCAGCAGAGGCTTCTCTTCTTAGTGCGGCTATGCTCGATTTGTTGAACACAAACCTTCTGCTCACAATCTTTTCTTTTGAAATATAGGCTTCATTTGGCATGAACCCAGTTATATCTCTTGGAGGAAAATGGATGTGTGCATCAAAAATAGGGCTTATAACTTCACTTTCTCCTCTACATGTGCCAGCCCATGCATTAACAAAATTGACAAAAGATATTCCATCAGCAAGCTTATGTGAGATACACACAGCAATTGCAACTCCACCACACTCAAAAATATTATATTGGACAGCTAGGAGAACTTCCTTTCCAAAATCATTGCAACTATTATCGGGCTCAAATGGTAGCAATTGGATTAGATCGCTGCCATTTGGATTGTGTATCGCTTGTGATAGCTTGCATAGGACTCGAGCTTGAATATAGTCTACACCCTTGTCGTTACAGTTGATGGAGAATTCTTCATTAATAGGTGTTCCAGCTAATGGATAGAAGTGAGTTAAGGTTTCAGCTAGAGACTCTTTTAGCAAACGAGATCTTTCAAATGGTTCAACATCCACAAATTTCTTAGAATCATAGAACCAAATGATAGGAAAATGAAAGAGAGGTGCAAGTTGGTCTAAGAAGGAAAGCTTGAAGTTCCTAAGGTGATGGGGTGTTGGAGATGATGGCTTAATTATCTCCTTGGAGATTATCTCAACATTCATCACCATCTTGCTTTGTACAACCCCAAATTACAAGGAAAGGAAAAATGTTATGCTTGTTCAATTCAAGTCCATGTAGCCTCATTATATAGAGGAGGAATGACAATTTTAGGTACCTGATTTGGTAATTTTCTTTCAAGAAATATTCCTATTCAGTTTAGTGGCTTGTAATCACAATATTAAGGCTAAATTGCAAACTACACCCCTCAAATTGCAAACTAATTTTTATTGTTGTTATTCTAACCTTTTTATTTATTTATTTAAAGGGTTAAGGATTATGTTTGAGGGAGCAAAGTTATTTTTAGAGTAATGTTATATCTGCAATATTTTCACTATAAATCTTATGTGACGAATTGTTTTTTTTTTATTTTTTTGTTTTTTTTTATAAAAGATATAAATTCTACTCTAGCCTAATATAAATGTATATGTGTGTGAAACTCCCTCCTAGAGACTTAAACATTGGCCCTTGCCCCCCACACCCTACAAGCACTTATACTTTGTGTCAATATTAATTGCAAATTAGAATTAGTAATTGCTTACTAGTTACTATATAGGATTTATTGTAACTAGTAAGCAATTACTAGTTACTATATACTTTGTGTCAATATTTATTGCCCCCCACACCCTACAAGTACTTATACTTTGTGTCAATATTAATTGCAAATTAGAATTAGTAATTGCTTACTAGTTACTATATAGGATTTATTGTGAAAATGTTATAAATGTAGCATTGCTCTTATTTTTATTGAACTCAAATTCTGGTGATTCTCAAGTTAAGGCATTACTTCTTTTTTTTCTTTCTACTTTTTGTTTTGTACAAAACTTTTACTTAGGAAATGCTGACTTGTTTTCCGCATAACTACTGTGTCCACCAAACTAAGGTTGCCTATTTCTCCAAAGCTTCAGCACTTTCATGAAACTTGTCAAGTCAAAGAAAATGGCAAGCATTTTTGGCCAAATTGTCATCCATTTCGGCCAAAAGAAAAGAAGCATGAATTTGGTTTGCATAACTAACATTGAATACAAAAAATCTTTCATTTTTGAAATTGATGTAATTAAAAGTTGAAGTGTTCAAAAAGTTGGAAAAAGTGGTGGAACCAAATCTCTTAATCTTCTCCGTTTATGGCTTAAACTGGTCATTGATAAGAAGATGGGGTGAGGTGAAAGGCTAAATGGAATACTACTCATACAAAGCGCTACATGGTAGAATCTCATGTTCGCTTGCATGAGGTTTCTGCTTTTATATAAATATATATATATTTCTACTGGCAGAAAAAAAATAAAAAAAAGGAAAAAAAAAAAAAATATTGATAAGAGATAAGTGGAAACGAAGAATAAGAATAAAAATCCTAGCCCTCCAAACATAAATTCATAACAAAAATAAGAATAATGTTATATTCACAATATTTTTACAATAAATTCATAACAAATCCTAACCCTCCAAACAGATATAATCCTTAACCCCTTAAACAAACAAACAAACAAAAAAGGGCTTAAATAATATCAATAAAAATTAGCTTAAATAACAACAAAAATAACCCAAACAAAAACAAGACTAGACAACCAAACAATAAGTGAACAAAACAAAAAGATAAAAATCTGCAATCATTCAAATTTGTAACTCGTTCACCCATTCAATAAAAATAATATATAATTTTATTTCCTTGGTGGTGACAGTAGTCATGCTTTCTTTGGTTTTGCAATCAAAACAATTTTTCTCTCTTTATTTGTAGCAAATTTTATATATATAAATATATATATATTTTTTTTTTTTTCTCTTCTCTATTATCATTTCAAAATCTCTCACTTTATTACTCTCTTCTCGGCATTCTTAGTTCTCACTTCAATTGTTATAAGTCGGCAAAATTTGCTAAATAGACTGATTTTAGAAACTATGTAGGTGAATAGTATGCGCGTCAAACTAATTAGTTAGTTAGACTGATTTTGGAACTCGAGTTTGCTAAACTTGAGTTCCAACCCAAAAAAACATGGAACTCGAGTTTGCTAAGCTCGAGTTCCATGTGGTTTTTTTTTTTTTTTTTAATTCCATGTCAGATTTATGTTGGGATTTTTGGGCTGGAACTCGAGTTTGTCAAACTCGAGTTCCAAAATCAGTCTAACTAACTAATTAGTTTGA
>JARYZH020003017.1:0-12612 GCA_030021035.2 Notholithocarpus densiflorus
TTATACAACTGTTTCTTAAATGTGTTTGTATATGAACTAGGAAACTTTTAGGTTCAAAACATTGTAGTTCTTCACATGTTGGTTTAATTTTTGATATGCTTAAATATTTGATGGAAACTCTTAAGGACACATTATATATGGTTTGGGTTCTAAGTACGCATGGTATAACTCTAACCCAACTTCTTTTTTTCTTTTATAATAACTCCAACATTTTATTGCTCTCATTGCTAATATGTTGTTTTGTTTATTTGTGATTACTAGGCAAAGATGAAACATCTTATGACAGAGGGGTCACAGTTGCAAGGAAATGACATTGAGGCAGGCATACTTTGGCAGCCCGACGATGCATTTGCACAGGTCCTTGGTGCAGAGAGAGGTGGCTATGTTAGAGGGGTAGGCTTTGGTCCAACCCCCTCTAGCAATCATGCGAGGTCAATGGATGATAGTACGCCACCTCCAACATCTACTGCAAACGACCAAAGGGTTATCGAGTTGTCTACTCAAGTAGAAGAAATGAAGGAGAAATGTGCACGTTATGAAGCTGAAATGAAGGAGAAACGTGCGCATTATGATGCTGAAATGAGGTCAATGCGGAGGATATTGACTTCACTATTCCCATCATTTCCCAGTCTGTCTATGGTAAGAAGTTTGAATACAAAGAATGTGCATTTTTGTTCATGTTTGTATGGTGATTGGTGAGTTGTCAAGAAGTTTTTGTGATGCAAAATAATCAGATGAAATTTTGTTTGGAAATGGTTTATGGATAATTTATGAAGTTAATGGGTTATTGGATAGTATATGATGCTTTTTTGTGTGTCTATGTGTGTAGGTGATTGGTGAGTTTTGATCTAATGAATTTTGCTGTGAAATGGGTTAATTGAGTGGCCATGTCTTTGGAGAACTTTTTTCTGTTTGCTAAATATTGTTGGTCACTTGCTCTATCCAAATAAAGATTCTTTTTTAGTTATTTTACCAAAAAATAATAGTAATAAAGATTCTTTTTGTTTATCATTTATAATTACTTCTTTTACTTGGTAATTTAGATTGTATTAGTGTTTATTTATTTATTAGTGGGAGGGTGTCATGTTAGGTCAGGTCTATTTTGCTTGGTGTGTTATGACTTTCTGGACTGATTAGTAGTGTGATTGAATATGAGAATTAAGTGCTGTAATGAGGTGTAGGAATTTACCAAGGTTGTAAGTAAATGAGTGATCAGAGAGAGGACAATATGCCCAAGTAGTGGCCCAGAATTCGACAATAACTTTTAAAGAGAAAATATATGTGTAGCAGGTAGGAACAACTAAGTTACCCATTGAGTTAATCTAGTAATTTTCGGGTTCATATGATCTAATGTCCTGAGTTTAAGTCTTTTAACCGACACTTTAAATCATCCCAAAACAAAACTTTCTTGTAATTACCCCATGTTTATAAGTATAAAATAAAAAAGGTTTAATAGCCAAGTAATCAACTGATCATTCAGGCGGTCTTACAGCGCTTGATTATTACAACCACCTCAATTAGAGGAAAAATAAATTATTTGTCCTTGAATTATTGCAAGCAGCAAAGTGAGGTAAACTCATTCATTCCAAAAATGAAATTAAGCTTGCTTAGAGTTTAGACTTGGGCTTATTAATACAATAAGGTAAATCCTCATTTTAACTTATTTTATTAAATCCTCATTTTATGTTGTTTTTTAAATCCTCATTTTAACTTATTTTAGTTATTAACTGTATTGTGGTTTTGTGGCTTGGAGCTTGGAAAACATTTTCCTTTTCTTTGTATTGATGGTTGTTTCGAGGTTATTTGTAAGTAATCACTTATTCAATCTTTTGCATAAATTGCTTACTAATCACTTTTTGAGAAATTTATTGAGAGTAATACTCAATTGATATGCTTAACTGAAATCAGTCATTTTGAGTGTCTTTTAATTGCTAATGTGGCACTTGGTAGTAATACTAGTGATATTGTCATTCAGCTACTAACTCTGTTGTTTAGTACACTAATCCATTGTGTGTTTCTTAATTCATAGGATGGTGATGGTGATTCTGCAGTGGATATCCAGTCTCCCAATGCTCAACACTTATCATTTGATGATACGCAGTAGGCGATATTTTGGGCACCTATTTTGGAGTAGTTACTATGATATTTTGATATTTATAATAAAGTTTCAAACTTTGATACATATGTACATATCATAGTTGGAAACTTTATTATAACATTCTAGACAATTAGAATGTATTCTTTTGTGCAAGACATTCTATATAGTTAGAATATATTCTTTTGTGTAGGACATTGTACATAGTTGTTTAGAATGTATTATTTTGTTCATAACATTCTAGACACTTGGGATGTATTATTTTGTGTATAAAATTCTAGACATTTGGGATGTAATTATTGATATGGTGTAATTAAATATATATATTTAGTTTCTTGGTTTAATGTGGTATGGTATTTGCTATTGGAAAATATGAATTATAGTTCATTACCGCTGCTATAAAATAGGTATTGGAAAATATGTTTTTTAGGTATATTACAGGTGCTAAAAAAATTATAAAAAAAAAAGGACCTATACCAGCGCTTTTGAAAGCGCTGGCATAGGTCCTTTTAAATTATATTGATTTAAGACCTATGCCAGCGCTTTCAACTTTTTAAATTATATTGATTCAAGACCTGTACCAGCGCTTTTCAAAAGCACCGGGATAGGTCCCGGCACTTTTTAGACCCTGTTCCAACGTTTTTACTTGTGTCGGGACAACCTTTACGAAAATGTGAATATAACCTATACCAGCACTTTTTAAAGCGCTAGAATAGGTACTACCTATGCCAACGCTTTCAAAAGCGCTGGTATAGGTCTTTTAAAAGCGTTGGTATAGGTTATATTCACATTTTCGTAAAGGCTGTCCCAGCATAAGTAAAAACGCCAGAACAGGGTCTAAAAAGCGCCGGGACCTATCTCTGCGCTTTTGAAAAGCGCTGGTACAGGTTCGGCGACCCTATACCGACATTCAAACCGCGGCGGTTTGAAGCGCTGGGAAAAAAAACGCCGGGATAGGAATTTTGACCCTATCCCAACGCTTTTTGGGGCTATCCCAGTGGTTTTCAAAACGCTGGGATAGCCCCGTTTTTTTGTAGTGCCTCCTCTGTGTTTCGCCGTGGTGGACTCGATGGTTTTCTCCCTCTCGAATCCTTTGCCAGTCTGTTCCCAGCCCGTAGCCACTCACCATAAGGCTTGTCTCCATCGACAGGCGATATTGGGTGGTGGCAGTCTTTAGCTTCATTTCCAATCAGGCCACAATTGAAGCACAATCCAACCAAACGCTCATACTAGAATGCGATCCAAACTTTATCCCCCTCTGGACTAAGAACTAGAGCACCTTTCATGATTGGCTTCTCCAATGGCAATTCCACACGAATGCGAAGAAAACGGGCTTGGTCAGCTGCAATAGCCTTGCAATCAACCTCCAGTACTTTCCCAATGCTCTCACCAATATCCTGACCGGCCTCCACATTAATAAGATCGAAAGGTAAGCCCCACACTTATACCCAGATCGGTATACATTTAAACTCCACTGAATAAGTAGTCATCCCTTTTTCCCATCTTCGTAGTAACAATATATGGTTATCAAAGCTCCAAGTACCATTGTTTAGGACCCAAGTTAGTTGGCTTTCCATAGAAAATTTAAATTGAAAAAGGTCGCCACCAACATCAATGATCTTCAGGTCTTGACTAAATTTCCAAACCAACAGGAGAAGGTTCTTTGCAACTCAAGTGTAGATTGGTCTCATCGTATGAAATCGACCCATCAGGCTCAAAGAGCATTCTTCGAGTATTTTTGCATGATTATCTGATCGAACCTTTATGATTTCTCCCGCCTCAGCTGTCAAACTTATCCGTTAAATTTTGTCAATGAAATTTGAATCCATGTGTGCAAAAAGAGTTCCTATGGCAATTCAGAATGTGTCTAGTAGTTTAAGGAAATAACTCATGTTACGAGACTAAAAAAAAATAGTACAGTACTCAACATACATTTAATATACATATTTTTTAAAGAATGAATATAATTGTGTACATTCAACATACGCAATTTATGAAAAAACATGCCCAATTTTGTATATTCAATGTACACATTTTTTCAAATAATGTATCATAGTTTGTATATTCAATGTACACAATTTATTAAAGAATGTTCACAAATCTGTATATTCAACGTATACAATTTTTGAATTAGTGAACACAAGTCTGTATATCCAGCAAACACAATTTTTCAAATAATGTATCAAATTTTGTCTATTCAACGAACACAATTTTTCAAAAAACGTACACAATTATGTACATTCAATGTACACATTTCTCATAGACCGTGTACAATTCTTCATATTTAACAAACTCAATTTTTCAAACAATTTATACAATTCTTTATATTCATTGTAAACAATCTATAATATATATATATATATATATAAAATGTCTACAATTATGTATATTCCATTTACACATTCCTTATTGTCCCTTAAAATCCAATGTAGTTTATAATCCAAAGGATAATCCAAAGAGAGGTATACAGTGACTTTGCATCATCAGTTAGTGAGGTGATTTCCAATGTCATTTCATGATCTTTATAGGATAGTGGGGCAGTGTCTGAGTTGGTTACGCAAATTCCATATTTCATCAAAGACTACAGAAGCATAAAGAGTGAAGCTCTCCTTGGGCATTTGCAATTCTTCTTCTTTAAAAGGTGGGTTCACCACAAACTTGATTAGAAACTGATTATTTTGTAGCCCCTTGATATCAATGCGCAGATTACATTGGTCCCCAAACCATATCACCCTTGCTAAATCACATTGAGTGAATAGATGCAACACATTCTCTTCTACAACTTTACACAAGGTGCAACAGGTCTCACATGCTCCACATACTTGTTGAATTCTTTCCTTTTACTTATAACTTGGACAAAATGGGCTTTTGCCCTTTTTGGGCAAATTAAATAGCTTTATACCCCCTTTCCCAAACTAATTAGGGAAATGCCTCTCTTTTAAAACTCGATTTATGATAAATCGAGTTAGAAAAAAAAAAAATTTTGAAGCCCTATAGTAGCGTTTTAAGGAGCCTATAGTGGCGTTTTAAGGACCTATAGTAACGTTTTTTAACTCGACTTCAATGAAATCAAGTTATAGGCAATTTTTTTACCTATAACTCGATTTCATGGAAGTCGAGTTTAAAAAACGCCACTATAGGTCCTTAAAAACGTCACTATAGGTTCTTAAAAACGTCACTATAGAGCTTAACTCGATTTTGAGTAAGTCGAGTTTCAAAAGAGGGGCATTTCCCTAATTAGTTTAGGAAGGGGGGCATAAGGTTATTTAATTTTCCCGAAAAGGGCAAAAGCCCATTTTGTCCCTTATAACTTCCATAACTTGCTCCATAGTTCAATATTATCCAAGTTGAATCTGTGATCCTTGTACACGTTTATAGTCATTATGTCGCCTACCTGGTAACAAGAACCCATCCTAATTGCACAATTATAGTCATTACTTGGGAAAAATAGGCATTTGCCATAATTTACAAACTATACAGCAAAATGCCTTTATTTTGAAACTATTTAGCAAAATGTTCTTGTTTTTGAAACTCGATTTTAACAAAATTGAGTTACAGGTGGAACTCGACATTAGTAATGTCGAGTCCATGCATATTTTCAACATTGCTAATTTCGAGTTCCACTTAAAAATATACATAAAACTCGATTTTGAGGATATCAAATTTTACACAAAACTCGATTTTGTTAAAATTGAGTTTCAAAAACATAGATGTTAGGTTCTAAGACTTTAGGAACTAATATATTAGAACTTCAATTTGTAATATGTTGGCAAACCATGATCAAAACATTGAGTCTAGATTTAGGCTTGCTCAAAGTGTGTCTATTTGTAAAATTGGAATTGAGTGATTGCAGAAATTATTGGACTAAATCTACAAGGCTTGATCAATCGAAAATTAGACTCGATCGATCGAATCACGTGTAGATTTATTTTTCTGAATAATTTATCTAAGTAATCACTTGGCTAAATAACTAGGTTAAACAACTTGTGTTAAGGGGTCTAAAAACGTACAATGGACATTTTGTTAAATAGTTTCAAAATATGGGAATTTCGCTGCATAGTTTGTAAATTAAGGGCGAATGCCCATTTTCCCCGTCATTACTTTAACTAAACCATAAGGGAATGTTGCCCCTAACCTTAGGGTTTGGTGGGCATGGTTGACAACAATCAAATTGCACATTGTTGCGATTTCTCTCAAGCAATGCTCCTTCTCACTCAACCTAGATTCTCAAATTCAATATTAATTGTGCCATTTTGGAACAACTATATCTCATTCATTTCAAATCAAAATTGGGTGAAATCATGGATGTCTACTTTCCAATGAAACAAGTTTCACTTAGAAATTCATTATCATGAAAAGATATGGAAGAGATCATCAATCTCATATTTCAGCTTATTAAAAGTTAGTCGCCTATGAGCAACTTTTGACCCAGACTAAACCCTAATACAATTTTATTGATGTAACCCAATTTTTGGCATGTTTTGTCACTAGGATTTGTCAGTAAATCTTTGAACCCTAACAAATTTGATAATTAATGCAATAAGTGGAAAACAATATAAGGCAAAAAGCAAACACCAAATTTTAATCCATACCACTTTTCACTAAAATCCATCACCGTCATCTTTTAGCCAACCATTTTAAGGGGGAAAGATTTTAAAATGAGAACTTGAAGTCTCGTTTGAAATACTTCTTTCTTCGTTACAAAGCTGGTAAAATAGATTATAAGTAGTCTCAAACTTGTATAATATTTTAGAAGCCATTTTAAGCATATAAGTGTTGACACCCCATTTTGCAACTTGGATTTAGCCTCACATGGAGGCTAAAAGAGTAATTTCACCTTGGAGATAAACATCTTAATTGTGGCCATTAGATCCTTAATTTCATTTCATCAAAGTAATCTTGATGTTGTAATGATCAAATTGACTGGTCATAAGCTTTAATTAGACAATTGGATTGAAAGTTATCATCGAATCAAGTTTTAATGGCTGAGATGCACTCTCACAAATTAAGTCTGACTATAAGTGATTATGAACAATTAATTCTGATTGATTTTAATTATAATCAATTTGAAATTAATAACGTGTCATAATTCAATTGGCTAGAACTAAAACTTATAGTTAGGTTTTAATTAGATAGTCAATCATTAATTATTCAATGAGTAATTGGTGTAATTATATTTTTAATTGGAAGAATTAGGTCATGATTTAAGGGTGATTATTATTGAAATGGAAGTAATTGGGGCCTATTAATGTTAGTTGGAAGCTAATTTGGGGCCTAATAATGTTAATTATGCTGAAACCATTTTCCAAGAAATGACATCTGCTCATTATTTCTTTGATATCTCCCAAACCGTTATGACTTTGTGAGTGAGGTTAATTTTTATAGAAACTAGACATCTAGGGGCTTCAATTTGAGCACAAGAACAAGACAATTTCGATCAAAATTGAGTAAGATATGATTTTTTGAAGTTGGCTCTAAGGACTGTTACAAGAGCTACAGGAAAAACTGAAATTTTAGTCATTTTGCTTGCTCACTAATGCCACCAACCTTTGAATTTAATGCACCAACCTTCCCTAAAATCTGAAATTGGGTCTAGGTTCATGATTTCTCTTATCCTTTGTGAACCCTCATTGAATGTCATTCCATTCATAATTTCTCCACCACTACTATATAAATTCTCCTCTCCTCCATTTAAAAGACACAGAAACATCCTCTCTTCTCCCCTCTTGAGTTTTAGTAAAGTAGAGTTAGTCTTGTCATATTTTGGTCTTCTTGAGGCTTAAGATATTGAGTGAGCCTCACTCTCCCTCTCCTAATTCTTCTTCTCTACTCCACCCTTAGGAACTCCACCAAAAGCCTCCTCCTCCACCGTGTGGATTTTGCATGCAGGTCTAATCTCATTCCCTAACTTGTTTTTTATGTTACTACAATGTTAATTTAAGATTAAAGCATGCTAGTGGATTATTTAAATTACTTGAATGTGCTTAACTGTTCTTGATATACTTGAATGTTGTTCATATTGTTCTTCACATGTTCTTGGATGTTCATCATATATTCATGCATGACACTAGCTTTGATCTTAAATCCATATCCAAAATATGAAGAAAAACATGATAATTTCATAATTTTTCAAATACTTGAATTTAGGACATCACCATTCACACACATTCTCTAGAAGTTATTTTTTTAATCCAAATGTAATGATTAATAAAGGAAATTAGGGTTTATCATATGCACACACATTAAATTCAAGCAAAGCAATGAACATGCAATTGATTGATAATATTTTGGTTGATATGGCATAAATGTTGGCCACTATAGTCTAGAAGACCGGTTTACTGGGCAAGGTGGGTGCCTAACACCTTCCCATCTTGTAACATAGCCTCCAAGCTTAGATCAAGAGTTAGTAGATCAAATGCTTGTCCATGTAATTTTCAATCTTTAGATTGTAACTAGGAAAAAAAGCCATGTATTTATCTTAAATTGTATCTAAGACCATAGCCATGTAATTTCCTACGATCAATGTACATTCATTCTCAAATCAATAAAATTATGAATTTTTCAATTATGGTTTTCTTATTTATTCCAATAATTAAATAAGTTGTGACTCCATTGTAAAACCATTAATCTAAAGGGAAAAATGTAATCAGTAGAATCTCCATTTTGAGAGGCAATAATACGACTCCACCCATTCACGTGAATTTGGCCCAAACCAATCAATTCAAAACGGGCCGGGGGTGCGGTCTCTCACAGTAAGACTGATGTCGCATACATAGAGAATACAAATGTGTATGATACAAAATGTAAAGACGTAAATATCATTCATAAGATATGTAATAGAATGCAATTGATATGACATTTGACTATCGAGCCTCCAACATGGTAATAGTAATTTCATTGGTTGAGGATGATTGGTTCTTGCTTGATGAAGCTGATTTTTTTCCTACAAAGAAACCCAACTCTTTGGGTTCAGGTAATGAACTCTCACCGTGTAACATCATAACCACACATGACATATTTGGTCGATCGTAGTGATGTTGTTGCAAACATAAGAAACTAATATGGAGGCAACGTAGAATATCCGATTGGATTACAAAGCCCTTTAAGCAAGTATCAATCAGTTCTAAAGGTCTGCCTTCTTTCCATAATTTCCATGCCTAAAACATTTTAAAATTCTTTATCATTATTTGTATCATTATATGTAATAAGATAGAGGATGTAATCTTTTGAGAACTCACATGTCCGACAAGATTTTGAGTATTGTCTAGATGGAAAGAGCCTCGATTTTTCTTTCCACTTATTATCTCCAACAACAATGTTCCAAAGCTAAAGACATCAGATTTTACTGAAAATAGGCCATCAATGGCATATTCAGGTGCCATATAACCACTGCAAATACATCATTAAGCATGAAAATATTTAATTAAAAAATATCAATGATAAAACATGTTAAGAATACGTACTAAGTTCCAACGACTCTATTTGTGTTTCCTTCAATCTGATCTCCACCAAAGATTCTAGCCATACCAAAGTCAGAAATTTTTGGATTCATCTTACTATCAAGTAGAACATTGCTTGCTTTGAGATCTCTATGTATAATTCTCAATCTAGAATCTTCGTGAAGATATAGAAGCCCTCGCGCAATCCCACAGATAATGTTGAAGCGCATAGACCAACCTAAAACTTTAGCTTTCATATGATCTAAAAAGTTTCTCACTTATGTTAATACTAAGTTTAACTTGAATATGAAACAAGAAATTGGCATTTCTTTAAATATAAAAAAAAAAAAATAAAAAAAAATTCTGAAGTTAGGTAAAAATATTCATGAAGTTCAAACCAAAAATTTAGGAGTCCAAGCTTCCATTGGGCATGTATTCATAGATTAGCATTTTCTTGTCCCCTTCAATGCAATATCCCAAAAGCCTAACAAGATTTCGATGCTGCAATTTGGCGATTAGTATAACTTCATTTTTAAACTCACTTAATCCTTGTCCAGATTTTTGTGAAAGCCTTTTCACAGCAATTTCTTTTTCGTCTATTAATGTACCTTGAAAATTCACATTTGCAAATTGATATTATTGAAGATGAATATGGTGAGAATTGAATTTTTATTTTATTTTTTGTGATCTTTAAAAGAGCTTGCTGCAAAGTTACCTTATATACAAGTCCAAAGCCACCTTCACCAAGCTTGTTATAGCTTGAAAAGTTGTTAGTGGCAATGACTATGGTAGCTAGGGTGAAGAATGGGACCTCCATGTCTTCACTTTGGCCTTCAATGTTTTGGTCTATCATCACATTATTCTCCATTTTCTCTGCTAAGATCAAGATGAGCTTCACATTATACATAAGAAATAAGAATATGGCACTTGTTAAGTTCCGTTTAGATCAACTAGTTAATTATACAACATAATTATTATTTGATTTCAAATCAAATAAATTAATTAGGTGATCCAAAATGTCAATATTAATAACCAAAAAAGAATAAGTGACTAAGTCATAAAGCAAATGGAGAATAATGTGATGATAGACCACTTGCATAAGACACATAATATGATTCTGAAGTGGAAAACCTATGGATAACTCTTTAAAGGAAAAGGGACTATATGAGTAACCCTACTCCCACTAAGGCAATCAACTAGAAAAGAATAAGTTTTATAGTCTTCAAAAAACCATTCTACCTAGACTCTACATTCCAAATAGATAATTTACTGCTGCGACTCACAATAGCTTTAAAACTGAGTTTCTTCCTATATGATTTCGTTCATGAATGGCAGGTCTGTGTAAATTAACTAGAACCTTTGGTGCACTCCAATTAAGGTACCTCCTTGAATATTTGATCTACAGTCAACTCACTAGAAGAAATGCTATGTGGTTTTGAACTTTGGATCACAAGATTTTATAATAGTACTAGGATTCTCTCAAGAAAGCTCATGGATGAAAGGCATGGTTTTTTCACTAAAAGTATTGTACTAGTTTCTGCTTTTCCAACTTTACTGGAAATCTTGCATAAGATAGTATAAATTGGTGTTTACATATACGGTTATAATCCTAATCAAAACAAGATTTAGATTATTTTTTGTGATTCTCGTTCAATGGGCCATTTCAGCCCATCTTTTTTTTTTTTTTTTTTTTTTAGGAGCAAATTTCAGCCCATTTATATTTACTAGCTTGAGTCAACCTCTTGGTCCCCCCGCTTTAGGCCACAACATATTTTAGCCTTACCATTATTTTGCAAATTTTATTCCTTAACATTATTTTTCTTAAGATCAAATGGCTAAACTTCACAGCTTTTCTTGTTCAACATCTTATTAGCTGCTTTGTACGTTTCTAGAAGTTCAATTAAACAATCTTGAAATATCTTTTCCAAAGTGGGTCAGAGAAAGAAATATTACCTCTGAAGTTTGTCCTTTTGCAAATGCAGTAGGTAATCAAGAGCACCCCAAAAACGACCGCAATTGCAACCACAACTGTCACTATGACCTTCATCTTTTGCTTGTCTTTCTCCTCTTTATAATTGACTTTGCAGTAGAAAAGCAAAAATATTTTAGTAATGCAATAAAATAGATGGAAACAACAAAGATTATAGCTTCAATGGCATGTAAAAATATAAATTAAAGAGAAATAAAGACCATAGGCCTATTACCTTGCTCTGAAGCAGGCATTCGAATATATACATCCTGCATATAAGCATCCTGCCCATTAGCTGCAACCTGTCTAATATCAGTTAGATCCCCAAACCACATGGCGCAGCCACTTCCTCCATTTTTAATATTTGAGTTTGCATAAGCTGTACAGGAACAGTTGTTCAAACATTTGACTCTGCATTCGTTAAGATTCATACTTCCGTTCACCCAGGAATACGTGGTATCTGGCATTTTGAGCCCAACAAATTGAGCAAACCCAATTTTATCTTTATCCTCGCAGCTCAATTGGGTAATACGTACACATCCCTTAGACCACTCATCTGGGTTCCATGTATCTGGTGACTTATGCTTGAATCCTTCTACACATTGACAGATTGGTGACTCACCAATGATACAATTTCCATAAGGACCACATAAATTATAATCGTCACAAGTGTCTTTTGGCATAGATAAGTACAGTCTCCATTTTTTTTCTTCTGAGACCCATATGTAGCGCTCATATAAGGACGAAGTTTCGTTCAAAAGTGCTCTTGAGAGTACAGAATTTTTAATCATATTGTATATGAAGTACACCTCATCGCTGTTGATGACAAAATCGTAGGTGTAAACTGGATTGTCCTTTAAGTCTGGTGCACCACTGAGACTAAGGCCATTCCATGGTCCGGTCCGGAAGAACTTCTCGGTGCCTTTGTTCATGACTATCTCAGGGTAATTATGAAGTTCAATCCCCCAACTCAGTTCTCCTGGAGATAGATCATCTGGACTTTTCCAAGTAGTTAGGCGCCGTTCCAGACCAGTCCTTAAGTCCCATCCAAGCTTCATCCCCGGTAGCCAAGTATCAGAAGGATAGTCAAAGCTTTGCCACAAATATTT
>JARYZH020003018.1:0-12608 GCA_030021035.2 Notholithocarpus densiflorus
GCACCACTGCTGTTGTAACTGTGTATGGATGAACTACTCGTATTCTCCCAAGAGCAATGTTTACTATTTGCTTAGTAGTTAGTAGGGATATTCTGTTGACTCTTGAGAATTTTGGATTGCTTTCTTTTCTAAACTTCAGCTGTAATCTATTGTTTAGTCTTTGAATAGTAAGTGGGCAAACATTTGAGTTTAAATTACATAGTAAAATCCTATTTTTGAGTTAATTCAGAGTCACTCCCCCTAATTTTTTTTTGTTTTTTTGGGTCTCAATTCTTCTTTGAATCCTCAAAAATTAAATTCACAAACTATGTAAAATAAAAAATATTAAAAAAAATAATAATAAATGAAAGAAACACTCAAAATTCAATATTTTGTTGATTTTTTCAGTAAACAAACAAACTAAACATTTTTTCTTATTTTAATGATTATCAATTAAGAATGGTTTTTTTTAGCATAAAAAAGAAAAAAGAAAAAAGAAAAAAGAAAAATATATATATATATCAAAAAAAATATTGCACATTTTAGTCATATAATTATTTAATATAACAAATTATTCATATTAATCATAGACCAATGTTGCAAGTCAATTTTCAAATAAAGGTAAATTTGTCTATTTAAATATATGTAATCATTTCCTCTCTTTCTCATCCTAATTTTTAAAACGTCCAAACAAGAGGAAGAACTAATTATTCCCCTCCCCCTTACTTAATTTTAGAAACATTCAAACAAGGTGGAGGATAACCATTCCCTTCTACTCTCCTCCCCTCTACTCTTCTCTCCCTCCAAACTTTCAAACATAGCATAACTTACTCTCCCTCCCTCTACTCTACTCCCCCTCAATCCAAACAGGGCATAAATGTGCGAGTGAATCAATGAAGAATGAATATAATGAATATTATACTATATATTGCATTTGAATTTTATATATATATATATTATATATATAATATATATATATATTATATATATGTTTTTTCCTTGTTACATGGGGGATTAACATCATTAGAGGTGGAAAACAATAGTGGAGTTTGACCAGAAAGTAAACATTGCAATAATCAACAATTTTGGCCATTATGCAGGCCAGACAAATAGGGGAACCAAACTCCCAATCAATCTTTTGCTAAGTCATCAGCATTTTCATCATCATGACCAAACCACTCCTGATTATAGGGGTAGTAAGGGTCCTTTGAAACAGAGGCTTGAGAGGACCGTTCATCGTCTGAATCAGCAGCTTCATGGTCCTTAATCATCTTGGTGAGCAGGGCAAATAAAGCATCAGGATCCTTGCGGATTGTATCTAAAGGAGAACCCTTCTTCTTGGACTTTACAGGTGGTTTAACATTTTTAGTAGAAGAGGAAGCAGGTGCATCAGCCACAGCTTTTTGTACTGCAGTAGTGATTCTAATTGGGGAAGCACTTGGGGAAGGGAATTCTCTGGCAACATTATTAATGATGGATTGGATGTGAGAAAACTTATTCCACCATTTAACATACCAACAGCGGACGAGAACGTCACCTTCCTTAGCATACTGCCATTTTAGAATCCAAGGAATCTTATATTTCTTAGAGAAATGAAGCAGGAGGGTAAACTTGGCTCCATGAGCATCAACTCGAAACCTTAATGTAAAATTTTGGAAAGAATCCTTCAATGGCGCAGGGAGTATTTCAACAGTTGAACCAAACTGGGACCACCAGCGGGTGAACCAGAGAGGGAACTCAGATTCGAAATCTTTGTCAAAATTAACAAACCATGAATGGGACATATTTTCATTTTGGTGGAGCATGAACCTGAACCAGGCAGTAATATAATCATGATATGAATAGGGAATAGGAGATGTTGGCATCCTTCTTGTGGCAGCAGGGTTGGGGCCCCACATTTCTTCAGAAATAATGTGGTTTAAGTAAACACTGTGATAAATAGTCTTATCACTATTAGCCTTATCTTTTATGGCTTTGATGGTAATTGATTTCTCATGACGCAGAATGTCAGAATAGTATTGAACAGTCTTTTGGCCGTGCTTAGGAATCCAGTGAAATTGTGGAGGAAAATAACTAGTGGCAAGCCTAAAAGGGTTAGTAATGGAGGCCCTATTTGGCTCAACAGAAAACAGGTTTTGGATAGATTGTTTTTTAACATACTGGGAAGCATTGGAAGCATTAGGGTAAACAGTTTTAACAGGTTGGTTAACAGTGACTAGAGCATAAGGATCATATGGTGAGGCTAAAACAGAGGAATAGTTAGGCTTGGGAATAGTACCTAATGGAGTGAAACGGTTAACAATGTCCAATGAGGAAACAGGTTCTTTTTTAACAATTGGATTAGAAGTGGCAGGTGTCATGTCTTTTGACCGTCTACTTGCCATTGTAACACTGCAGAAATTCACGGGTAAGGAAATCAAGGATAGCATTTTGAGATCCTTTAATATATTCAATGTCAAAGTCAAAAACACTCAAAATAGCTTGCCATCTAGCAAAAATATGTTTTGAAGCAATATTTTCAACATCTTTTTCAATAACATATTTAGCACTTTTGCAATCAATTCGTAACAAAAACTTTTGGTTTAATAAATCACTTTGAAATTTTGAAATACATAGCACTATAGATAAAATCTCCTTTTTAATAGTACTATAATTTAACTGTGCATTGTTCCAAATACCAGAATGGAAATGAACAATTTGTTCTGGTGACTTAGGAGAAACTCTTTGTTTCAGAATACCCCCATAACCAATGTCAGAGGCATCAGTTTCAACAATTTTAAAAGTACCAACAGTGGGAATACCAAGACAAGGCAATGTCTTAACATGAGATTTGATTTGTTTAACTAGGGAAGTATGAACATCAGACCAAGGAGGAGGATTACTTTTTAATCAGTCAAACAAGGGTTTACATTGTTTTCTCATATCCTTGTAGAAATCTGCAACATAGTTTAATGACCCAAGGAATCTTTGGAGTTGTGTTTTATCAATGATAACATCAGGAAACTTATCAGCAAATTGAATGGCTCTATCTATGGGACGAATCTGTCCTTCAGAGATATCATAGCCAAGGAAACGAACTTTGGTTTGAAACAATTTGATTTTCTTAGCAGAGACAACAAGACCATTTCTTTTAATAGTATTTAGAAACGAATACAAATGTTTCCAGTGGTCATCAATAGAGCTAGAGTAAACAAGAACATCATCAATATAAACAATGGTGAAATGACTGAAGGAATTAAAAATGTCATTCATGATGTTTTGAAACTCACTCGGGGCATTCTTAAGACCAAAAGGCATAACATTCCACTCATAATGTCCAAAAGAAGTGGTAAAAGCAGTTTTGTACCTATCATTCTCACTAATCTGGATTTGCCAAAACCCAGATTTCATATCAAACTTGGAGAACACTACAGCTTCACTTAATCTATGGACCAGGTCATTCTTGTTGGGGATAGGATACCTAATCCACTCCAAAACCTTATTCAAGGGTTTGTAGTTAATTACTAATCTAGGGGTTCCTCTTTCAATCTCAGCATTTTTCTGGACATAAAAGGCAAAACAAGACCAAGGGGACTTGCTATTCCTAATTAATTTTTTCTGCAGCAAATCATGGATTTCTTTTTTGCAAAATTCAACAGTTTCAGCATTCATTTGAATAGGACGAGCTTTAGTTGGAATATTTTTCTCATCAAAATCTTTATCATATGACAAGTCAACAATATGTTTTTTCCTATGCCAAAAAGCATTAGGAACATCAGAGCAAACATCATCAATCAGCATTTTCTGAAAATTATCAATTTTGGATTGCAATAATTTATCAGAAATTTGTTTAGCAATTTTCTTGTATCTAACTTCTTGCTGAAGGAAGTTTAGATGTTTAATTTTAGCATGAATCATGTTTGAAGCAGCATCAGTATCAATTTCAAATTTTGAAGCAAATTTGAATTTTACTTTTTGTCCAAAAGGATCAGTAGTAATTCCATCATGTTCAACAAGAAAGGGATACAAAGCATTTATAAAAGGCAAACCAAGGATCACTTTATCAGTCATGTTTTTAACAAGAACATAAGGAATCTTGAAACAAACATTATCATGGCATACATGAGCATTATTCAATTCATATTTAATTTTCATCTGAGAACCATTAGCAGAAACCAATCTTTCAGTAGATTTTTCAAAATATTTTGAAGGAATCATTCCTTCTTGGATACAGTTCATATCCGCACCAGAATCAATCATGGCAATAACAGTGAAATGATAATCAGGAGAAACAACAATTTTAACTTTTGTAAACCATTTTGGAGGAAGTATTTTATTAACAAGAGTAAGTTGAGAATTATTGAAAACATCAGCAATACCTGTATCAGAAAGAAGGGCTTGTTGACAGGATTCATCTCCATCTTTATGCTCATCATGTTTACTGTTATTGTTATCACTATTTATTATTATTATTTTTAAATCAAGTTTTAATTCGCTTATTTCTTGTTTAACAATATTAATTTCATGTTGTAAATCGTTAACAGTTAAATCTTTGGATTTCTTTTTATTAAATTTTTCCAAAGTTTCTTCAAAACTTATAGTTGATTTTAGTTTTTTATCTTCTTCACTCTTAATAAGGGCTTTAACAGATTTAACAACATTGCAACATGAATCTCTACAACCAATTTTAATATTAGGAGAATCAGAAGAATCAGTAGCAGATTGATAGCAAAAATCAGGAGAAGAAAACTCATTTTCCAAGGAAGTAGACGAATTGTCTGATTCAAGGATTTTGAATAATTCTTCTTGCTTTTTATCATCAATGTTTAACATGTTGAACTTATTTTTTAACTTACCAGGTTGTTGTTTACAATCTTTACTAAAATGTCCAAGTTTTCCACAGTTAAAGCATTTACCTTTACCTAATCTTTGTTTAACATTTTTCTTTTTAGCATAAAAATATTAGGTTTAACAAAGTTGGTTCTGTATCTTTTATGCTTTTTATCGCTGTAATTTTTGTGACCTCTATCATGTTTTTTCCCTTTTTTATTGGAAGGAGCCATATTGTTCACAGAAATTACCCATTTTGTATTTAGCTTTTGCTTTGTTCTTTAATTGGTGTTTTAACAATTTTTCATCATTGCACATATTAATACCAAGTTTTTTAATAGTGCTTAAAATATCAGCATAAGTCAAATTATCATAATCAATAGAATCATTTTTTCCAATTAACTCTTGTTTTACCTTATGAGCAAAGGTAGGAGGCAGACCGTCAATAAACTTTTCTTTCCAATAAGGCTTGAAACAGTCCTTCCGATGCATTACTCTGGAAAGGAAAACATCTTGGTACCGTCTGTAATCAGTCATAGTAGGACATCTCAAATTATTTAGCAAGTCAGAAATTCGAGATGAAATATTAGATGGAGTACCAACAAAATGTTTGATAATAGTATAAATCAAGGTATTAACACCATCAGGAATTCCTCGACCAATACTTTCATCAAAAACAGGAAAACCTTCATCATTCTTTTTAACAGCGTGTTTAATAGATTCTCTGGAATCTTCTGTGAGATATGAATCCCACCATCCAGAAAATGGTGTTAATACCTTGATTTATACTATTATCAAACATTTTGTCGGTACTCCATCTAATATTTCATCTCGAATTTCTGACTTGCTAAATAATTTGAGATGTCCTACTATGACTGATTACAGACGGTACCAAGATGTTTTCCTTTCCAGAGTAATGCATCGGAAGGACTGTTTCAAGCCTTATTGGAAAGAAAAGTTTATTGACGGTCTGCCTCCTACCTTTGCTCATAAGGTAAAACAAGAGTTAATTGGAAAAAATGATTCTATTGATTATGATAATTTGACTTATGCTGATATTTTAAGCACTATTAAAAAACTTGGTATTAATATGTGCAATGATGAAAAATTGTTAAAACACCAATTAAAGAACAAAGCAAAAGCTAAATACAAAATGGGTAATTTCTGTGAACAATATGGCTCCTTCCAATAAAAAAGGGAAAAAACATGATAGAGGTCACAAAAATTACAGCGATAAAAAGCATAAAAGATACAGAACCAACTTTGTTAAACCTAATATTTTTATGCTAAAAAGAAAAATGTTAAACAAAGATTAGGTAAAGGTAAATGCTTTAACTGTGGAAAACTTGGACATTTTAGTAAAGATTGTAAACAACAACCTGGTAAGTTAAAAAATAAGTTCAACATGTTAAACATTGATGATAAAAAGCAAGAAGAATTATTCAAAATCCTTGAATCAGACAATTCGTCTACTTCCTTGGAAAATGAGTTTTCTTCTCCTGATTTTTGCTATCAATCTGCTACTGATTCTTCTGATTCTCCTAATATTAAAATTGGTTGTAGAGATTCATGTTGCAATGTTGTTAAATCTGTTAAAGCCCTTATTAAGAGTGAAGAAGATAAAAAACTAAAATCAACTATAAGTTTTGAAGAAACTTTGGAAAAATTTAATAAAAAGAAATCCAAAGATTTAACTGTTAACGATTTACAACATGAAATTAATATTGTTAAACAAGAAATAAGCGAATTAAAACTTGATTTAAAAATAATAATAATAAATAGTGATAACAATAACAGTAAACATGATGAGCATAAAGATGGAGATGAATCCTGTCAACAAGCCCTTCTTTCTGATACAGGTATTGCTGATGTTTTCAATAATTCTCAACTTACTCTTGTTAATAAAATACTTCCTCCAAAATGGTTTACAAAAGTTAAAATTGTTGTTTCTCCTGATTATCATTTCACTGTTATTGCCATGATTGATTCTGGTGCGGATATGAACTGTATCCAAGAAGGAATGATTCCTTCAAAATATTTTGAAAAATCTACTGAAAGATTGGTTTCTGCTAATGGTTCTTAGATGAAAATTAAATATGAATTGAATAATGCTCATGTATGCCATGATAATGTTTGTTTCAAGATTCCTTATGTTCTTGTTAAAAACATGACTGATAAAGTGATCCTTGGTTTGCCTTTTATAAATGCTTTGTATCCCTTTCTTGTTGAACATGATGGAATTACTACTGATCCTTTTGGACAAAAAGTAAAATTCAAATTTGCTTCAAAATTTGAAATTGATACTGATGCTGCTTCAAACATGATTCATGCTAAAATTAAACATCTAAACTTCCTTCAGCAAGAAGTTAGATACAAGAAAATTGCTAAACAAATTTCTGATAAATTATTGCAATCCAAAATTGATAATTTTCAGAAAATGCTGATTGATGATGTTTGCTCTGATGTTCCTAATGCTTTTTGGCATAGGAAAAAACATATTGTTGACTTGTCATATGATAAAGATTTTGATGAGAAAAATATTCCAACTAAAGCTCGTCCTATTCAAATGAATGCTGAAACTGTTGAATTTTGCAAAAAAGAAATCCATGATTTGCTGCAGAAAAAATTAATTAGGAATAGCAAGTCCCCTTGGTCTTGTTTTGCCTTTTATGTCCAGAAAAATGCTGAGATTGAAAGAGGAACCCCTAGATTAGTAATTAACTACAAACCCTTGAATAAGGTTTTGGAGTGGATTAGGTATCCTATCCCCAACAAGAATGACCTGGTCCATAGATTAAGTGAAGCTGTAGTGTTCTCCAAGTTTGATATGAAATCTGGGTTTTGGCAAATCCAGATTAGTGAGAATGATAGGTACAAAACTGCTTTTACCACTTCTTTTGGACATTATGAGTGGAATGTTATGCCTTTTGGTCTTAAGAATGCCCCGAGTGAGTTTCAAAACATCATGAATGACATTTTTAATTCCTTCAGTCATTTCACCATTGTTTATATTATATATATATATATATAGGTATATATATGGATATGTTGTAATAATGATATTTGAGTTAGGAGAGTATTGTTTCATAAAGTGAAAATTATAGTTCTGGAATTTCTAAATGAAATTCAAACTAAAGGATTTTCGATCCGTCGAAGCTTTTTCTTAATCAATCAAAATGATGAAGAAAATAATCCTGGAGTCACTGGATGATTCAATCGTTTTTCGATTCCTGTTCAATCGATCGAAAAGAGCATTCGATCGGTTGAGAGACTCTCAATCGATCGAAACTCGTAAAACTGAGTTTTCTACAGAATTTTCTGGTATTTGTTCTGAATGTTTGAAGAGGTTTCAAGCTTTGTGAATGGTTTTATGAAACATTTTGACTCTTCATACGTGTCTTTTGATGAAATATAACTCTATAGGTATAAATAGAGACTTATGTTCACTCGAAAAATAACTAAATCCACAAAATAGTAAATTAGAGAGAAACACAAGAAATTCTATGGTTATTCTCCAAAATTGCTATCTGTAGAACCCAACAACTTGATTGTATCTTGTGGACAAGTTTGCAATAATCTTTTAGCAACAAGAGTGTGGGGGCAAATAATGTCTAAGGATAACAATTTTGTGCCTCCAAATTATCTATTTTTGTTTGTCTTTTGTGTTATCCTTATTCTTCATTTATTATTTTGTCTATTATTCACAACAATATATAAATATATATATATTTATATGTAAGGACCAGATTTGAGTTCCTAACCCAAGGTATGAATGGACTTAGGCCCAAAAAGCCCAAAACAATGAATTTGTAGAGAATGTGTTAGAAAAAACTGGACTTTAGTTAACCAAACTACAAATTAGGCAGGCTTAATAACAAAGGAGTGAAAATATACAAATTTAAACTGAAGAAAGAACGTCCTCGGCAAAGTCCGAGGAGACTGATTCTTATATAATGTTCTTGAGTATGGTTACAAGCCTGGATCTAGATTGCTACAGTGTTTCTTTCTTGATTTTTTTTATCCTTAGGCTATGTTTGTTTTGGCTTCAAATCACTTCCGGAAATGCTTTTCCGTAAATGCAGGTGTTTGGTTGCGCATGGAAAATAAATTTTCCGAAAAATATTTTCAGTTGACCGTGTGCTTTAATGGCTTTGACCCGGAATTGGTTTCAGTCAAAATTTTCACTTCAAACTATTTCCGGACTCACGCGCAAAGAGAGAGAGAGAGAGAGAGAAGCCAAGCCCGATTGGCGCCGCCACCCAAGCCCGATCCACCCAAGCCCGATCGTCCTCGGTGGAGAGAGAGAAAGAGCACGAAGAGAAAGTAGAGAGAGTGAGATCGAGCTCGCGCCGTCGAGCTCAAACCACCGCCCCAAGCCCAGACGCATCGTCGAGCTCGCGCCAGCAAGATCGAGCCGCGAGATCGCTACCGCCTCTAGATCGAACCACCACCCACCGATCTACAACCCACCACCCACCCCCGTCGTCGTTACCGCCTCTAGATCGAACCACCGATCTCGTCGCCCAAAGCCCTAAGCTCGAACCGCCGTTACCGATCTGGCCGCCACCGTCCTCCAGGCCAAATCGGATCTCTCTCTTTCCCGATCTATCTCTCAATCTTTCTCTCTTTGATCTCTGATTTTTTTGTTGTTATTGTTGTGGTGGTGTGGTTGGTGGTGTTTTAGTGGTTTTTGTGTTGTGTGTGGGTGGTGGTGGATTCTCTGTGGGTGATGGTGTGTGGGTGCTGGTGGATTTTCATAATGAACCAAACACCGGAATTGATTTTCCGTAAAACGAATTCCGAGGCAGCCAAACAACCTGAATACATTTTCCTTTCCCGAAAATAGCATTTCCGAAAAATATTTATTTTCTGGAAAATATTTTACATGAACCGAACACAGTCTTAGTTTCATTGTCTTCTTCTCCTTTTATATTGTCTCTCATTTTCATCCCCACCTTCCACGTGCATGCCAAACGGTTGGTGTTGACCCTTGTCCCATCAGCACTCCCCATAAGTCCTTATGTAGTAGCTGTAAGGTTGAAAACCACTATTCAGGCATCACTTCCACATTAATGCGGCTAGAGAGTTAGCTACAGTGCATTTAATGCGGAGGCAGCAATTTTCTCCTCAGATATTTTTAGGACTTCTCCCAATCTGATCTCACTGCAATACATATCCGCACCAACAGAACTTCCTGGAACATTACCTGGGACAACAGATAACCCCTTCGGACCTCGGTATTGGTTAGCCAAGGATGTGCCCATCCTCAGCCCACCCCCTTGAGTTGTTATGACTAAGACTGATCTCTCTACTTACTATCGCAGTCTCCTCTGACAAAGATATCTCTTCCTCAGACAAACCCTCGTCCTCAGATTGGGCCACAGGCCCAATATATAAACAGATAAAGAACTTCTGGGCCCAATATCCCTACAATATATATATATATATATTTATATATATCCTTATTCTTCATTTATTATTTTGTGTATTGTTCACAACAATATATATATAAATATATATATATATATATATATTCACTTTAAAAACAAGTCAATTTGAGTTGGCTATTAGTTAACCCGACATGGAAGTTAATTGGGTCAGGTCGAATCTACCCGTTTATACACAAGTCCTAGGTTGGATATTTTTCTTTAAGTCTAAGTCGAATTATTAGACTGGATATAATTTTGCTAGGTCTACTGCCTACTGCCATATAAGTATATAACAATCTCTCATATATTTTGGCTTGAATTTTAGAAATAAAACAAAAGCACATGAATATTATAAAATCCCCAAACCTCTTCAATGAGGTCTAGAAGTTCATTTCTAATTACGGTATTTGATCATTTGCAGAAAGAGTCGGGCTGGTTAATTCGGTTTTTCTAGTTTTTAACACATTTGGTTGATTATAATTTCTTAAAATTTTACTTTTTCTAATTATAAATGTACTTTTATTCATCTTACTTTTAAAAAAAAAAAAAAAAGTAATAAAATATAATAAACTAACCACCGAAAATAAGCTAGCTATACCATACTTTATTATTTGCCTTTGAAATATGGTGTAATATTATACAACACGCTACTTTTTCTTTTCTTTTCTTTTTTCACATTTAGAACCTTAGAATTCTATGTTTGAAAGATAGATGATGGGTCCACTTCGAACCCTTAGTTCTCTTGTAAAGGTATAGGGCCTTGTATAAGCTGTTAACCCTTTCAGTGAGGGGCTTCTTTTGAGGTATGCATTGGAATGGAAAGGAGACGAACAACATAAATGGATGTAAGAATTTATGGACTACGGGAAAATTAAAAGCTAACTTTAACGGAGGAAGAGGAACTTGATCTGCCGTAGCAGAGAACAACTATGAACAACATTTGTAAGAGCGTTTGTAAAAAATGCTAGAACAGACGGAGATCTTGCAGCGCAGCGTTTATGATGACTGCTACGGATTGTTCTGAGGTTTGAACGTTTGTTGTAGCAGTCAGTGAAAGATTTTCTAAAGAAGAAAACTAATTCTATTATTGACTAAAAAAAATACTGATCCAACGTTAACTTACTTACAATGTGTAATACATTCACAATACTTTTCTCGTCATCTCCAACCATAAGTTCCTTACTTTTGTACTAATTATACCCTTTTTTTTAATGGATAAAAACTGTTACACACATATTTTTTGAACTAAAATTGTGAGTTAAAAACATTATTTCAGTTTTAAAATTATGTCTTCAATTTATGATTTTAGTTCAAAAAATTAAGTGTGTGATAAAATATGTGTAACAAATACTACCATTTAGTAATTATACTGTGAGGAATTTCACAATTCGCTCAAATACCAATGGGCTTGGTCTACAATCGAATGCTATAAAAGATTTGTGCTCCCTTATCCTTCACCAATTGGTTGTTGGATGGATCGGTAAGGCACATGGTCCGACAAGTAGTATCAGAGCCCGGTCATAGATTCGAGTCATTAGAGCTGCATTGTGAGTGAGGGATTGTGAGGGATTTCACAATTCGCTCCAATACCAATGGGCTTGGTCTGCAATCGAATGCTATAAAAGATTTGTACCCCTCATTTTTCACCAATTGGTCATTGGATGGATCGGTAAGACACATGGTCCAACATATGCTAATCATGCCTTTAAAGGCTTAAAACTGGTTATAGAAAATCTCTCCTCTAATAGTCAAGTTGTCTTTTTACCCTTAAAATAAATAAATAAAGGCCAAACAATTCCTTAATGACTTTTAACCCTCCCAATTATAGCTGCACAAAATGAAAATACAAATTAAAATAATAATAATAAGTTAAGCTATAGAATTATTCTCTAATATACTTATATACATTACCTGAGAAAGTACAAAGCTCATACAATGGAGAGTACTTGAGTAACAATTAACAATAATCAAAATTTGTTCGTAAAACATCAACACATGCATGTACATCAAAACTAAATATTACAGTTATTTTATTATATGGTAAACCAGAAACATGACAAATCTGTGTTGTCACTTATTATACACCACATATATATTAAAACCTTTTTTTTTTTTTTCCTGTACCTTAATCGGTTTAAATGCAAACTTAGTCTAGCAAGTTGCTTTGACGACTAGTATTAATTCCATACAAATATACCAACAACTTAGTAATGAAAAACAGTGAGATTCCACCTGATTATTGCATTACCCTTGGGTACATCATAATAAACAGTCCGTAGAATAGCATAAACACGAGCCAACCTAAATATTCCAGTTCCTGAAATCACTGATACCTCCCTATACTTTTGGTAGAACCTGTCTGTTCCTTGTATTTCAAGGGTGCTACCATTG
>JARYZH020003019.1:0-12607 GCA_030021035.2 Notholithocarpus densiflorus
CACTGTTTGACACCAACCAATAATTTGAGCCCAATTCCTATATATATATATATATATATATATATATATATATATATATCTCATGACTAATAATTTTCACTTCTAACATTTACTATTGAATTTTTCATCTGCTTTGATTCTTTTGAGACCCTCTTAATGGCTTAGGAGAGGTTTTTTTTTTTTTTTTTTTTTTTTTTTTTTTTTTTTTTTTTTTTGCTTTCCCTCTTTTTCTTTTCTTCTTTCCTTACCCTGGTTTCTATTATCTTTTCTTCAGATAAGAAGGCCACCGCCAAGAGACGAAGCTTGGTGAATTTCAATGAGCTTAACCAATTTTTGTGATCCGAGATATTTCTCCATCGCGACGGCCAACTCTGAGCTGCGCACATCATCCTCGATTTCAACCCCATCTCCATCAATTTCCAGATCTCGAAGCACGTAATCAAGGCTAAAGACCCTCGTCTCGTTAGGGTTGACGTGGCCGTTGAAGGATTCATCCGGAATCCCCCTCCTGCCGAAACTCAGTTCGTGGAACTCCCCGCACACCAAATGGCCCAACTCATAGCCGAAGGTGAAGAGATTATCCCATCAAAGGACGAGGCCGAGGTTCAATATGAAGAGGCCAAAGAAGAGGGTTTTGAAAGCTTGGTTCGTGAGGAAGACTTTGAAGTTTTCTACCGTCCCGACGTGAACGAGGATGCAGCAACAACATCCACTCCAGTTGCTGTCACCATTAGTACTGACTAGAGAGCCACTGAAATGCCTAAAGGGATGGTAATCGAGAAAAGACTATTGGACCTGTGGTTCCAAGGCCTCCTACTCCTGCTCCTCCTCTTCCTCCTCAGACCAATCCAACTGATAAGAGGAGGAAACGAGACAAAAAGGCAGGGAAGGGCATTGCCGATAAGGGCAAGATTCAAGAAGAGACCCCTTCAGAGCAAACCAGGGGCCCCAAGGCCACCCGGTCACAACAGAAGAGGGGCGGAGAAGTCGTTGAGACTGAACCTAAGCGCTGTCCTCGGATTCCGCACTAGAACCCTCCTCTGGTCTTGGATGGAGCTCCCCTCACCTCGTATTCCTCCATTTGAAATTTTGACAACAAGAAGGCAAGTTACGTTGCCAATTCTGTGGAGCAAGCACTCCTGTTGCCTCTGGACATGGCTGAGCTTCACAATTTAAAGAAGCATGAGATGTTCCTTTCTCTGAAAAGGGACTTGGCTCTGGTATGTACACCTCCCATTTTTCTTGCTCTAATATTCATAGGTATACCCTTTTGGCGTCTGTTTGCAGGCCTGACTACAAGCCCCCCTCTTCTTCTTCTTCTTTTTCTTCTTCTTCTTTAAATAGGCAACGCAAGCTGCCCATGTTGCCAAAGAGTGGGTGGACCAGACTCTTTATGAGAAGAAAAAGAAAGATTCCAAACGATATGTTGCTCAAAAGGCCCAGGCCCAGAACAATAAAAAGCTGAAGGAGACTCTTCTCAAGCTGACCGAGTGTGATAAAGCTCAAAAAGGCATAGAGGCCTCCATAAAGAGCTCTAAAAGGCAAGCTTAAAAGCAACATCATCATATGAAGGAGGCTGAGGATCAACTTGCTCTTGCTCGAGTAAAAATTGGGGAGTTGACCGAGAAACTAGGACAGAAAGCCAAGAAGATCGCTAAGGTCGAACAGGCGGCCTACAACTTGGGGCAAAAAGAGATTGAGGTCCACCTCAAGTCTCAGACCATATCTGTGTGCCAAGGCTTCTGCCTCAAGACTTGGATTGCCGGTGTAGATCAATCCTTGGAACTAAGGGATCCAGAGAAGGTATTTTACCCCCCAGCTATCAAAGTCAAAGTAGCTGCCCCTGTCACGAGCAGCACTGTCCCTTCAACCTCATTGGCTTCTGCTGAGACTTCTGGTCCCACCCCAAGTGACAAGACTCCTACAGCTCCTCTAACCTCTTCCGAGAAGGAGGGCCCCAATCAAGACAAGGCTATTCCCGTTGCTCCAAATCCCCCCACTGAAAGGCAAACCTCCCAAGTGGCCGAGAAGAACGATGAACCAAAGGAGCAAGGGAAAGAGTTGCCAAAGTAGGGCTAAGGTTTTTGTAGCAGATAGTTTACTGTATTTACTTTTTGTAGAAAATTTGCACATGTGGGGTTCTTTTGCCGTGACTTTTGCTTGTTTTGAGCCTTTTTTTTATTTATTTTTTTATCAGTTAATGAAGATCTTCATTTTAGTGTTATATTTTTATGTGTTCTTCTCTTTAACAATCTTTGTCACTTTCGGATGATTTAGATTGCACTACCTTTAAAGCTTAACTTACTTGATGGTCCAAAGAACCCAACACGAGCAAGATTTCATTTGTATTTAGGTTTTTTTTTTTTTTTTTTTTTTTTTTTTTTTTTTTTTTTTAAAGAAAGTTAATTTGACCAAGGCAAGAAATCTGAGGAACCAAGCCTAGTAAGGATCTTGTTTAACCCTTAGGCATTTTTAGGTATTAATTTACGCAAGGCAAGTGATCCGAGGAATCGAACCTGGCCGAGGTTCTATTTAACCTTTAGCAAAATTAGGCATTAATTTACCCAAGACAGGTGATCCAAGAAATCGAACCTGCCCGAGATTTTGTTTAACCCTTAGTGCATTTTCTTTGAATTCACAACCATGATTTTGATCAACACAAAGAACAGAAGAAAAGTTTTGTAAATACATCAAAGTAATATATATGAATATGACCATACATGAGCCCATACACTAGTAGTAATACTTTCGTAAATTATTACACTTCATGGACATGGGACTGGGATTTCACCTAAGTCTTCTAGACAATAAGCCCCCACTCCGGTTACTGAGGTCACTCGATAAGGTCCTTCCTAATTGGGTCTAAGCTTTCCCCAGGCAGGATTCTTCATATTGCCAACCACCCTTCTTAGGATGAGGTCCCTTGGTATGAACGTTCTTACTTTTACACCTTTCTCATACCCCTACCTTAATTTCTACTGATATTGCTCCAGCTTGACGGTGGCGACTTCCCTTTGCTCTTCGGCCAAATCCAGGTTGTTAGAAAGAAGTTGCTTATTGTTGATGCTGTCAAAATAATCAATTCTCATTGTTGGAAAACCCGTTTCCAAGGGGATGACTGCCTCGGACCCATGCGTCATGAAAAAATGAGTTTCTCCTGTGGATCTTCTTGGCGTCGTGCGATATGCCCATAACACATGGGGTAGCTCATCCATCCATTTACCCTTAGCTTCTTCCAACCTCTTCTTCAATCCATCCATGATAACCTTATTCGTAGCCTCTGTTTGGCCTTTACCCTGAGTGTATGCTAGGGTGGAATATCTATTCTTTATGCCCAAATCACAACAATATCTCCGAAAGGCCTTGCTATCAAATTGAAGCTCGTTATCCAATATGAGAGTGTTCAAGACCCCAAATCTCGTAACAATGTTTCGCCATACAAACCTCTTCACATCTTGATCTCGGATGTTGGCAAGAGGCTCGGCTTCTACCCATTTGATGAAGTAGTCAGTCATGACAAAAGGATACCTCTGATTTCCTGTAGCCTTGGGGAACGGACTAACAATATCCAATCCCCGTTGCGCAAAGGGCCACGGGCTTGTCAGGGGATTGAGCGCTCCCCCTGGTTGATGGATGTTCAAGGAATACCGTTGGCATTGATCACACTTTTTAACAAACTCTTGGGAGGACTTCTGCATGCTCGGCCACTAGTAACCTTGTGTCAGATCTCTGTGTGATAAGGACCTAACCCCTGTATGATTACCACAAACTCCCTCATAAAGCTCTTCCAGAAATGTTTCGACTGCCTCAAGGTGGACACACAACAAATACGGTCCTGAATATGAGCGTTTATACAATTTTTGCTCTTTTGAAAGCCAGTACCTCGCACTTTTCTGCAAGTTTTCTCTGCCTCAATTCTGTCCTTGGACAAAGATCCATCCTTGAGGAATGAGACTATCGAGTCCATCCAACTAAGGCCTACTCATGTGAAGTTCACCCTCACTGGCGTTTGCTTGTTATAGGTGGGAGTTACAAGGTTTTCTACCAGTATGATCCTCAAAAGTCTCTCTCTAGTCGAGGTAGCCAGAGTTGCCAGTGAATCAGCATGGGAATTTTGACTCTGAGGTACTTGCTCTAAAGTAAATGATTCGAAGTTAGCCAGCAAACGCTTCACTTGACTCTTAAGTACCATTGCATCCTTGGATCCTTTGCCTCAATTTCACCTCGAACTTGTCCAACTATGAGTCTTGAATCATAATAAACTTTAACAAGTTTCCCCCCGAGCTTCTGAACAACAACAAATCCTGCTTGGAGGGCCTCATACTTGGCCTCATTGTTTGTGGCCAAGAAGCATAGTCTCAAAGATTTCTCTAATGTAATTCATGTTGGAAAAACATGGTTTGTATCTCATACAAAACATACGCAGCGGAAAATTAACGGATCCACTTCATTCGCAATTGATAACATATATTATGTAAATTTCAAAATTTAAGAACAAGAGAGCATACCTTGGTGTGGTGAAATTCAAAAACCAAAGATTAGAAGTACTTGAGAACACTTTTAATCTTCACTCAAATTATACTTTTGCCCAAGAAGTGTGGTCTCTCAATCAGTTTATATGTATGTGTTCAAGGGAGAATAAGAGAGTGGCTTACACTCACATACACACCATTTCATTCTCTTATAAAATTATGTATGTCTCTCTCCTTAAATATAACTGATTATCTAATTAGGCTAGCCTTTTGGGCAATTCCAATTGGGCTTTAGTATGTGGCTTGGAGTGGGACCAAAAGGGAACAAATAAGACACTAGCTCCAATGGGTTTTGGGCTTTTTTGTCAACTCTTGACAAGCCCAAAATTACCATTAATTATATTTAATACCACTATATAAATATAATTGCACTCTAGGCCTTATTAATAAATTATATCCCAAGACTTTATTATACATTCAACCCTTTCATAAAATATTCGTAGTAATACAAAGTCATGAATGTTGACTGCCACTTTGAAAATTACTACATCTTAATCCTTGAGTACCCGGTTTAATCCTTTAAGTTATTCATCATACATTTATGAAATCCAATTTCATAAATATATACTTCAGTAACTTCTTACTAAAATAGTTAAGCCTAACATTCTGAATAACCAAATCCATTAAACTTATCTCAAGGGGATATTTTCTATCTCTGTTAAGAGATTATGAATTCCATCTTAAGAATATATGTTCCTTCAACACTAAATGTGGCTGTCCAACATACTGAGATTTTGATTGTGACTTTAGATCTCACTCTTGATATATCAAAGCAACCTACACTTCATGATCAAGTTCATTGTTCTCTCAGGATTAAGAGTTTATGTAAATAGAAGTCGTGAAATTTATTATTCATTTTACAGTCATTAGTAGAATAATAAATCTCACAGCGATCCAGTTTAATATGTCTTAACACTTAAAATATATCAACATATCAACTAGAAGTCTCCACTTCCATGATTAAGACAAATCATCTTAGTTGATATGTTATAGTCTTCGCAGATAAAATGCCCAATTTCATCACCGACTACGAACTAAAATTCTGAGTTTACAAAGAACTTGTGATTTATATCTTCTGTGACTAAATCACATACTATGCATCTCATGGACTATATGGTAATGTCCAAATATTCATGTTATCATTACTTTAGATAATAATAAAACAACTTTATTAATCACAACATAATGTCATACATAACATCATACAACAGGATTTAAAGGGCACATATCCTAACAATCTCCCACTTGTATTGGATCAACTAGAAATGGAAGGATCAGTATTAAGCATAAGTGTATAAAATGAGAGTTGGTCAAAATGAGCTTCGGGGGGCTTATATTATGTTCCTTGGGTTTGGTCTGAGGTACAGGTTACACTTGCTCTTGGATTACAATCACACTACTTGTATTGTTATCTTTTCTTCTCTAATCTGTTCCTCCCCTTTCTATAGAGGTCTTTCCACCTTATATAGCCTCCCAGGTTGTATCTTAGCCTTCCACTTTGAGGGCTTGGGTTTGTTTCCCTTGATACTTGTCCCATCAGCACTTCACTAGAAGGCTTCTACACTAGGCTATAAGTTGCGATGACACTGTTCAGGGGTCATTTCCCCATTAATGTGGCCAGCTAAGTGGGTTTAGAACATTGAATGCAGAGGTGATGGATGCTTTATCTACATTATTCCCTTCTTTGCTTGCCAACAAATCTTCCTCCTCTTCCTCTGTTTCTGCCTGATGGTCTTCAGAATTGGTCTTCGACCCTCTCGAGGATATAAGAGTGTCCTCAAGGTCTTCGGGCATTGTAATCTCCCTAGACTTGTGATGAGTTGCTCATATTTTTCCCAAGGGCTCTCTGTCAATGCCTACTAAGGTATGTTCTTCTAACATCAGACTTCTCACTTTTGACCCTATCCTCGGATTCTTGTCCTCCCACACACACACACACACACGCACACACATATATATATATATATTCAGTTCTTCCATGTATTCTTATAAATTCTTAGGCACAACTTCTTCTTCATCATCTTTTCTCTCCCCCATTATCAATAATTCTCAATCTCTTACAATTTATATATTGTTTAGAAATATAACTCTCCTTTTTTTTTCTTTTTCTTATCACTTAGGCAACTTGATGTTTGTAAAATCTATAGTAGAAGTCTTTATCAAACCCTCCATCCAAACTATTACAGGTATGTATTTCTCTTCTTCTTTTTTTGTGTCTTTTTTAAGGATTTGCTTATGAGTCAAAAATGCAGTTTTAAATCCATGACATCCATTATATAACCTCTTTAAATATTTACGCTTTATCTATTTATTATTCAAGAATTATCAAATTTTGTATTCTCTCCTACAACAAGGGTACCATATGGATATGAGTTATGTTTATATGTGTGTTATTAGATTAAATTAATTTTTCTTAATAGTAAAAGTTTTATGTTACTATTTCTCATTTTTATTTTTGTTGTTAAAGATTTATATGTGTGCGAAAGAAATTGTCTAACATTATGAGCATGTAACTTTTTTTTAATTTCACTGTAATTAATTTTTATATTGGTTTTTACCAATATCAATATCCATAAAATTTTAAACATAGCATGTTTAATATGATCATGATTGCTATCATCAAATAATATTAAATCTACATCATGAAAAGGAATTCACATCAACTATTTGCTTGAACTAATAATTTTTTCTAACAATTTTATATATCCTTTTTATCCTTTAGGACTCCTTCAATATTAAATTTTCACGACTATGTACTCTTTTTTAAGGAGATCCTATCCATTAGTGTATCAAAACGTAACTCTAAATAAATTTTGAAAGAATAATACCATGTAGCCTATACTCTTCAAGTGCAAACACATTTTAGATGTAACTACAAATATTCTGGAAAATGAAAAACCTCTGGTTAAGTTTGCTTAGACTTTTAATTATTAAATTTAGGAAATTTTTTCATATAAATATGTTGTGTGATTGCTTGAATCCAAAGAACAATACTTTATATACAATTTATATGATCTAGATTCAAGTGATTTTTAATAAAATTATTCTAAAAGTTTATAGCCAAGACCGTGCAACGCACGGGAATAATGCTAGTATGGCATAAAAGTAGACTCCAATTTGAGATTTAATTGAATTTTCTCTCACCTTATGGTTTGAAAATCTTAAGGACTTTATTTATTCATTTTGACAAACTAAGACTTAAGCATGAGACACTAGAGAATGATATAAATTGACTAGAGTTCTTTTTTGCTAATCACAATGTAACATTCATGTCTCTTGCTCTCTTTTTTTTTTTTTTTTTTTTGTCACATTACATATTCTTGAAGAATTATATTGAACTTAAAGAAACATGTCTTCTTCTGTATTTAAATAATTGTTTTTTAATATTTTAAATAATGTTGTTTCATCCATAAGTAATATCAACATGATAAGTTCATCATAGCTTGGTTTCTGTCATTAATGAACATGTTCTTGAATAAGTTTCTCATTCGTGCAATTTAATAGTAAAATTATCAAAAATTCTGTTTCAGTTTTCCTAAACAAAAACCAGCTAGAGTTCTGCACTCTTCATTGATTCGTATTTTTCAAGAATCATAGATGAAAATGCTTAAACTAAAACCAGCTATGTGTCTGAAAACTCGGGAATATAACAATATATTTATATATTTTATATTTTATCTTATTTTACAAAAGGAGAGTTTCACATAACCAACCATAATGAAAACTTCAAAAGTAAAAAATTACAATTTTAAATTTTCAAAATCTATTGAATGAGTTAAGACTTACCCGCACATCAAACAGGTTCACGAGTAGTTTAGAATAAAAGCCAGAGCTAAAGCAAGAGTCCACAAACAAACCCAAACATAAACATATATATATATATATATATATATATATATACATAAACTAACAAACTAAATGAATAATTAATAATTTAAAGAAACGAAAAACAACTAAATGAGTAACAATATACTTTAATAACATAAATTTAAATGTTTATATACAAAAATTTAAAAGGAAACAATAAAGTTATTTTATTTTCCACTTTTATCTTTGATTTAAAATACTACTTATTTATATCATTTTTCCCTGATATGAAACTCAATCGACACGTTTTGAGACCCAACAAATAATATTGGAATACTTGCCCAAGAAAGCTTAAATTCAGATTTTTGATATTAAACCCTGACCCAACGTCTATAAATGAAACGCGAACCAAAGGTATAAAGTAACAAACCTCGACCCAATGATTATAATTGAATTACGAACTGAAGGTGTAAAATTTGAACCCCACAAGGAAGAATCCATAATAAGTTCACAAGTTCTTTGAAGAACCAATAGAAGAAGCAACCCTCACGTTTGTCTTGATTTTCATTCAAAAAAATTAATTCCTTGATTACAAAGAGTGCATGCTATTTACAAAACATGGCTAAAAATAGGAAAGTAGGTAAAAAAAAATGACTAAATAGTAGAAGTCTAAAATTAAGGTTGATTTGATCTGAAATTAGCAGCTCCTCCATGCCAAATATAGACTGAAATGGGTAAATAAATTACGCCTATGGAAGGCAAGTCAGTCAGCCGATTGCACACTTTAAGCACCGATGCGACCGAAGTTAAAGTATGTGCCTACGTCACTGTAGGAGTGCCAATCGGCACTTCCCAAGTGCCGATCTTAATAGAAAAAAAAAATTTCTTAAAGCAGAGCTTCTAGAATTTCTTTAACGTAAAGGGAGAGAGGGGGTTGCTGAATTTTAGATTTTCTCCTCTATTTATTATTATTATTATTAGTGGTTACCTTAATTTGTATCATCTCCTTTAGCTTTCTTAATTTGTTGTCCTTTTTAAAAAAATTATAATTATTGTATTGATAAATTTTATTATTTTACTAATTTGGTGCAGAGACAATTCATGTAACTTTGCTTTATATAAACAATTACTTTGATGTTGATATAAATAGAAGATGGCCCAATAATCTCAAGTTGATGTTTATAGGTGATTGTTTTTTTTAAAAAAAGAAATGTTAGTGTCAAAGATGCAAATATATAGGAGCGAGCACGTGCACATACACACAAAGACACAACTAAACATAAATATAAATGGAGAAAAAAACATAAACATAACATAATATATGCTTCCGCACGAACTGACAAAATAAATTAAATAATTAATAAATCATAGAAATAAAAAACTACGAAATTAATAAATATATATGCTAATAAATTAAATTTAAATGATTATAAAAAAATCGTTAAGAAAAAAAAATTTAATGAACTTTAAAAGATAATTTTAAAATTATTTTATTTTCTATTTTTTATCTTTAGTTTTAAAATCTTACTTGTAATTTACCATTTTTTCCCACAAACCTATAAGTATAAATCTTAGGGGTATATCTATAGAGTTTATCTACGTTACAAATAGTTGGAGAGTTTCCTTGACGGCTAGCATTGCTGGAGCTTAAAGGAAATCCAATTAGATTTTAATTGGGTACTCAATTTTGCACCACGTGTCCCATTTAATTTTTAATTTTGTGCCAAGTGAATTATTGAGTGTAAAAATCGAAGAGTCCAAATCCAATTAGATTCTAAATTGGATTTCAATTGGAGTCTAATTTTCCACCATGTATCCATCTAAGTTTTTAATTTTTGTGGCAAGTGAATTATTGGGTGCAAAAACCGAAGAGCCTAAAACCAATTAAATTCTAAATCATATATATATATATAATGAGAAACAATTATATATTTTAGAAATGCATGGTTTAAAAAAAGTGTAAGCTAATACCATGTATAATTTGAACCTCTTCTTAAAAAAATGTATAATTTTAATCGTATTGTGATTGTTTTTAATTATATCCATGCATATACATGGGGCTACACACTAGTCAATATCAATATATATATATATATATATATAAGCAAAGACCTCATGCGGGAGAGTATGAGGTTCTGCCAAGTGGCGCATTGTATGATTTTTTTTCATTTAGGCTTCCACCTCATCCAAATTTAGCATTTATGTTAGATGCATTTATTTCAATGTATTAATATAATTCAAAGAATTTGTATACATTTACAACTTTAAATGCTTTGGATAGATACGAATGGATCCAAAAAGTCATGGGAAAAATACGAATTAAGACAACTTTTCAATTTTCTGCATAAACTAACTTCAATGCAAAATTGCAAGAGTCAGATTCAATGAATTTGGTAATATGATTATCTGTCTTCACATTTGTCCAATATAAATCTCCATTTCCTTTGGACTTAAAAATTAAAGTTCCAATATTTCTCTCACAATATCTTTGGTTCCCTTTCTGAAAGGTATGTTAATTTCCAAAATATTATGTTCATCTTATATATTTTGTTTATATTTTATGTATACATGTGTACTGATGTAGCATTCTAATGTGTTTAGGCTGATTTTTCATATTATGTGCCAATTGAGATTTTCGGTTTTCCATATGATGCATCTACTTGGTAAGGATTTGTAGTATTTTTGGTATTTTGGTTGCTTTTAGTTCAATTAAAATTTGGAGGTTAAATTGTGATATTATTGCATCACTATGGCATTATTTTTCTATTATTGTATTATGAAAATTCTAGCAGTTTTTATAGCTAATTGATTAAGATATCCTTCTATCAGTTTTCAATCTATTATAATTACGATCTTTGAAAATCAAACTTTTCTTCAATTAAAATGTTAATGTGCCTTAATTTTATCTCTCATATCAATTTTGAAATCAATGAAAAGCTACTTTCATTGACATAAAAATTGTAGGTGTTGATATAGAAACTTTAGTGGCATAAGAAATGTAGAAATTAACACTATAGACTCTATATATAAAGCATAAATCATACAAGAAAGACACCTAGGAATCAACAGTTTGTAGGTGATAATGTGAACTGTGATTTGATGACATTTATTGGTTGCATGAATTGGAGGAATTTTTTGCCCCAATGTATTTAGTTTGAATTTAGTTTTACTACAGAATTTCAAAGATTAACTATGACTAATAATAATAGTATTCATGAATGTGTCATAAATAACTTCTTAGAAAATTTATCAACATGCACCGCATTGCTCGGGATATCAGCTCGTCAATATCAATATATATAAAAGGAGGGACCTCATGTGAGAGTGCATGAGGTCCTGCCATGTGGCACTCTAATTTTGCATTTAAGCCTTTTTACTTCATTTTATTAAGTTATTTTTACTGTTACCCAATAGATCATAGTAACTTATTTTTACTATGGCTGCTCTTGACAATTAGACCAAATGCTATTCTCTACAAAATGAACTCCTTTTAAAAATATATCAAACCTTATGAAAAGCACAAGTTCAGTTATTACCATACACATTATGACCCAACCCTTCCCATGTGTAAATCAAAGCCAAATCTCTTACCCACTTCCAAACTCTCTTCCTCCTCCCCCATGTATAGATGATACTTCTAGAAAATTTCATTCTCATGAAATCATTTATGCTGGCAAATTCTCTTTGTCATCAACCAATGCAACAAATATATATATATATATATATATATATATATCTCAAGATTTCTGAGGTTGCTGAAATAATTCACAAGTGCATATTTCTATCTCACAAGTCACAAATTTCCATTTACAAATTGCATATACTATCTCACAAATTGTCATTTACATAATATTTTCTTTATAAAAAAAAATAAAAGATAGGAATGGCCAAAAACATGATCCTATACAAGAAATACCAAAAATATATGCAAAATAATTTTCATAGGAGAATTTATCTTTAAATGATATGAAGACAATAATAGAGATAAAATGCATTGAATGGGATCCTACGAAACAGGTTTGTTAATCATAATACATCAAAATATTATTCACATAATAATAATACATCATATTATTTGCATAATTGGGATCATTTTGGTGTGCAAAATGTGAAACAAACACAAATCTCTCTATCCCAAGGTTAGAGGCACTCACATCAACTACACACTCTCCAAATATTTATAATATATTCATCTCATTATAACTACTATATATACAACTGCAAACTAATTCAGATACATGATTCAAATTGAAGTTTTTGATGCAACT